>OLKM01005366.1:0-17409 GCA_900291075.1 Melanogrammus aeglefinus | reverse complement strand
CGCCTCGTCAAGCGGTCTCGGACATTAAGCAGCGCGACGCTCGGAAGTGAGACGACTCGGTAAGAGAGGAGACGAGAGAGAGCGAGAGAGAGAGAGAGAGAGAGAGAGAGAGAGAGAGAGAGAGGAGAGAGAGAGAGAGAGATGAGAGAGAGAAGAGAGAGAAGAGAGAGCCGTGTGTGTTGTGTGTCGTTGTGGGTGTGGGTGTGGTGGGTGTTGTGTGTGTGTGTGTGTGTGTGTTGTGGATTTGTCGACTAAGTGAAAACCTCTTCCAGCTGTTTGCGGTGTCCCGTGAGCAGCAACTTTGTTCAAGTTGGGTTCGATACGGCAAAAAGTTTAGCGCCTTATGGTTCTCAATTTGAGCGTCCAAAACCAGATACTAGGTGTTAAATTTGGTCCCCTAATCAAAATAATATTAAATAAGCCTAATTTATTCCACACATGAACAGTAAACAAAATGATTGTTTGTAATAAGTAGCCTCCTTACCGCGTCATGTACATCCTGATCCTGCCGATAGGAAACTATGATTTTCCGTTCTAAGAAATGAAAGTTGATTACATTAGGTCACAAATGTTGTAATCACGCATAAACAAGGGCACTGACGTCAGATATCTATTTGATAAAAACAAGATAAATATGAACAAGCCGTGTTACTTTGGACCCATTACTCCCCCGCCCTCTCCCCCCGGTATTTATAAGAACACGTGAGAGATAGTGGAATCACAACAAAGAATAGGCTTTGTGTTAAATTTAGTTTTTTTTTCCGTCGGTCTTTTGTGTAAAAAAAAAGAAAGAAAGAAATATTAATGTGTAAAAAAAAAAAAAAGGAAAAAAAAAAAAGTAAGATCGTCCGACCCGACCTGAGCTCCGAAGTAATTTAATTAAAACCAGAAACCCCGACAACGGCCCGTTACCCGCTCGGGCTCGGGCTACCCGCGGGCTCGGGCCGGGTAGCCATACTCTATCTCTATGACACACTCAGTACTAGGTGCTTTGTCAGAGTTTGATTGTGCGACTATTCCCCTCGCAAATTAACACAATGTGAGGTGGAGTCAAATATTCATGCTGAGAGCTCTTTTGTCGTTGATGACGTGCCATTAGACGTATGACGTATGTTATGCTACGTCTGACGCATGATACTAGCGTGTATGTAGCTGTGTTTCTGGTACTGATCGGGACCAATGAGGCATAGACTATAGTCGTGCTTCGCGCATTTGGACCCCATTGCGGATAGCCTTAAAGGCGAAGCCTATACGACAATAGAACGTTAGTTACGTATGTAACTCTGGATATTATGAGTATAGGCGCAGCCTTTTAAGTGGTCGGCCTCATTGGCCGACCCACTAACTGAAGAAAAGCTGTTTATTGAGAGCAGAACGTCCGCTGGCGCACGCGTTTAAATGTGCGGACGTGATTGAGGCCCACGCTGTTGGTGGGCGGGGATTACAAATTTTTCAGTGCTACGGCTCGCACCTAGGGAAAACCCAATAGCGATAGCCTTAAAAGGCTACGCCTACTCATAGGATCTAGATTTACAATACGTAACTAACGATTCTAGACCAAGCTCTCCTAATCTGGTCAGCAAGAGCCGTGTGTCAATGCCTTGCCTCTGCGTTTGAATGATAATGAATGAATGGAACGTTGCATTTTTAATGTCTACAAATATTGTAGACTAGAGAATGCGCGCCAATCAGTGAAACCTTATGCAGAATCAGATGAAGTCGGCTCTCTTTGCTGCGCAAAGCATGTTTCAGAAATCAGCACCTTGTTGTCACACAAGCTATTTTTGATTTTTGTAATTTGGAAGGGGGGAAAATTACGTGAATAAATGTATGCACAGTGCGTTCAGGATTAGGACGGATATATACTTTATTTCGGCCTAGGCCTAATCAATTGCGTTTTAATATCTTTAGCATTCATATTATTGCACTCAATTCTTTTCGTAGGCTACTCTAAGGGATATTTTAACACCATTTTTCCGGCAACATTCCTGCGTCTCCCCCTGCGTCATAGCCCGTTTCAGCACCATGTCAGTGGACAGGTACAATCCTACAAATGTAGGATTGTACCTGAGTGCAGCAAATGCGCGTTCTTGTTAAGAGGAGTTTCAGGAAACGCTCCAAAGAAATTAACGATGGTTCGCAAGATCCATCGTGAGAATGATCGTTCGAGTGAAGATCCATTGTTATCAGGAAACCAGTTTCATTAGCATTCAAACGCTGAGGCTAGGCATTGACACACGGCTATTACTGGCCCGATTAGAACGCTTGTTCCTAGATTCCTGCCCACATTGTTTGGGCAGGATGAAGTAGGCTATAGGCAGGGTTCGAGTTATGGATTCCATACTCTGTGGGGGGTCTCTTAAAGTGTGACGGGGAGGGGGGAGAGACCGTACCGGCCTTGTGCTGAAGTTTGGCGGGGGGGGGTGGGGATATAGGACGTAAATATGGGCTATTATGACACGGCTCATCTCAATGCCGTCAAACGTTCGGTTCACTTGAACTTGCCTTCACAACAACGCCAGCGTCTTCGGTTGCTAAGTGACGTCAACGTCTTTGGCTAACTATTTCTCTGCTGATCAACACTACAAATGGTAACAAATAAATTGTAAAGAGACACCTTGTGAAGTTACTTTTTCGTAGCCGTTAGTAGCCATAAAATATGCCCCTTCAGGTCGAAGCACCTCCGTTTCGCGTCGGTGTCCGGTTCGCCCTGTCTGGGCTTATTTTCCCGATATTGACCGGCGTTCTATTATCCCACTTAACGTCAATATTACTCTGCATGTCGAAGAGAAAATAGCTTTATTTGTAATACAATATTATGCCGCTGTATTTTCAGAGACCCCCACAGATATTTGAGCATGCTGCTTTCATGGGAGCTAGACCTCTCTCTAATGGGAGCTCAGCTCCCATTTGCTCCCACCTAACTCGAACCCTGGCTATAGGTCTTTTTACACTGCCGAGCCGGTTCTGTCGCAGCTGGTACGCCCGGCGATTTCACCATCTTATCTCAAGTTACCTGTGTAAAACCGAGGGGGTCAAATACCACGTTCGTCACGGCGCAGGCTTTCTTGGTTCACTGGGGAGTCTCTGACCTCTTTAGAATAATTTGTATTATTACATGCTCCCGAATGTTTTAATTAATTTATTAATGAAGACACCCGCATGCAAGTGTAGACTACAAACGCGATTGACTATGGCCAGGAATAGGGATGGGAATCGAGAACCGGTTCTTCCTCAGAACCGGTGGCCCAGTGTATCGATTCCTCGGTATCATTAGCATGTCTGCTTAACGAATCCGCGTATCGGTTCTGCTCGTTGCAAATGTGTGATGACGTAACACACGTGCTGCGTTGTTTTGGTTCAGAGCGCAGCAAACATGGCGACGCGGCAGAAGCGCTCTGAAGTCTGTTTACATTTCTCGCGAAAAGACGACAAGACTGTCACTTGCAACACCTGTAAATGTTTAATTTCATCAAAGGTGGGAACTACCTCCAATATGCATAAACATTTGGCCACACAGCATGCAATTCATTTGCAGGACTGTCACGTTTTTGATACTCTACTTAGCGACGCAAGTCAGTCAAGCAGCAGCGGAGTTAACCGGAGGCCATCTTAGAGGGCAAACATGATCATTTTTCTGCACAAAAATTGTTCATTTTTGTAGTTGTTAAAAGTTGTAGTTGTGGTCTTATCTTTTAAGAAGACTTTGTTGTATTTTTTATGTCAGTTGAATTTTGTTTCAAGTTGAATGCAGATAAGCACTATTAATATTCCAAAAGGCATAAGCTCTTCCTTGACTGTTTTTAGTTTTTATGGCACATAATGGCAGTTGGGCTTAAAAAGTCACACATTTATTTTTTTTGTCAGGACCAATTAACGTGAAAATCAGATATTAAAGAGAGTCAATACAAACAAAGAAAGTTGTACTCATTCCCTCACCCAATGAAAGTCGATAAGATAATCGATAAGGAATCGGATCGATAAGCAACATCGATAATGGAATTGGAATCGTTCAATTCTTATCAATTCCCATCCCTAGCCAGGAATGTTCGTTACTTTCTAGACAGGGTCCAATAGTGAACTTCATCACCGCCACAAAAAAGGCCTGCAGAAATTCTCAGACAGCCGCTGGTCTCAGCATAATGCATGTCTAGTAGCCTATGACTTCTGTCATTGATCAATATGAGGACATTTTAACCACGATGGTTGAATTAAATTCTGAGGGAGACAGCAAGTGCGACCTCCCACACAAGAGCATTGGAATAATTTGATTTTATTATATGCCTTGTGACGTGGCATCGTAAAACGGAACCGTTATCCCAAAACTCTTTTCCTTAAAAGGTGCAGTCCCTTGGTGAATGTCTTATTGTAGTTGTGGGTCACCACAGCGTTTTACCTTTATTTATGTGGCAGTGGTCTGCAGATGCATTTCCGTGGTGTAGCCTACCGAATCCATTTAGTTCAACAGGTTATCGTTCTGATACTGTCCATGGTACTAGCAACCTGCTCTGGTGCTTTTTACCTTTTTATGTATACAGGCTAAAATGACTTGATTGTCTGATGCCTCATCATCCCAGGCAAAGAGTATTTATATAATTAGTAATGGCTACTTGCCAAATCGAAAAAATAACTTCACAAAGTGTGTATTTTTCCAATGTATCATTCGTAGCGTTGATCAGCAGAGAAATAGTTTGCCAAAGTCGTTGACGTCGCTTTGCAACCGAATACGCTGGGGTTGATAAGTTACCGGACTGCAGAGTGATACGTGAATCAGAGGCAAAAAAAACCACTTTCCTTGACAGCGGTCAATATGGTGGATGTGAGCATTCAACTGTATTGAGAAGAGCCGTATAATAAACAAAGATAATTGACAGCTGAACGTTAGGAAGGCCCATGCAAGTGAATGGAGCAGTCTACAGCATTGGGAAGAGCCGTGTAATAAGTAAGGGATAATGTATAGAATGCCGGTCATTATCGGGAAAATAAGCCCCCGATAGGGCGAACAGGACCCTGACGAGCAGCAAAGGTGTCTTGCTTCCCACTGAAGGGGCTTAATTTCGATAATGACCGGCAACGTTCTATACATTATCTCATTTATTACACGGCTACGTGCCAAAACGAAAGAAATATTACACATGGTGTCTTTTTACAATTTATTTTTTACCAGCATTTGTAGTGTTGATCAGCAGAGAAATAGTCCGCCAAAGACGTTGACGTCGCTTAGCAACCGAAGACGCTGGGGTTGAAAAGTTACCGGACTACTTGAGGAGTGATACCAGAGACGTCATTATAGGCAAAAAGTCCTTTGTTTTCCATGCCCATGCAATGGAACGGAGCGTTTCACGGCATTGAGAAGACCCGTGTAATAATCCATAATAATTCAAACGATCCACTTAGGCTAACGATGCTTTCAGGAAACTGGGCCCTGATCCAACATTAAAAGATACATTTTAATTGTATATAGGGTGCTCGCCATTTTGTAACCGTGCGTTCACACCAAACGCGACGGGGCGACAAGATCCCATACAAAGTGAACGTAGAGACGCGTATCGGGCGAAATTTTCGCGAGAGAAAACTGGCGACAAATGTTGATTTGTCGCGCCACACTTTCGCCGTCTTCTCGCGAGCGCGTTCACGTGGATTTGTGGCGCGACAGATTCGCTCGAGTTCAAATTTTTCAACTTTGACGCGAATTTCGCGTGATGACACGTGATTACAGCCAATCAGCGTTCACTTCATTGAGTGACGTAGCGTTCACTTCCCGCTCAAGCTAAAGACATGCAATGCTTGTCTTTAAGAACTTGTCTTTAAATGCTTTTGTCTTTAAAAAGGTAAAGACATGCAATGTCGGACATGGTTGTGAAATGGAGGACCTGGAGTCAAGTTGTGGCGCTCTCTCTGTCGTCCTCAAACGAGTCGTCCAACGTTGTCTCCAGCTGGTTTCTCCGTAGACTTAATGCTAATTAAGGACTGTGGGGCGCAACTCCTCACTATCCTACTCCGGTCGTTTCAGTCATTATAGCCATATCCGCCCTTTGTTCGTTTCCCTTGTGAGGATCGGAAGAGACGCGAGCAACATCTTTGGTTTATTGTTTGAAGTAGCCTTCTCCTAGATGGGTTGCCTTTCAAGGCTGGGTGCCATACCCACTATTTACCCATAGCTGGGGACGGTATCTCGCAGACGCAGAGCACTCATAGCATACAGCACCTGGTTTTCCTAGGCGGTCTCCCATCCAAGTACTAACCAGGCCCGACCCTGCTTAGCTTCCGAGATCAAGACGAGATCGGGCGTACCGGTGGCGCGACAGATTGGACAAAACTTGCACAGCGACAGATTATGATGTGTGGCGCGACAAAACTTCGGCGACAACGCGAACGGGCGACAAATTTCGCGTTTGGTGTGAACGCACGGTAATGGTGTTCGAATTCTCAGTGGATAATTTCATGCACTATATGCTGCTATCCATTTGGATGCACGAAGTGGTAAAGTCACATATCTCCCAGCTTTCTTTTGGCATTTCACTGAGGCACGCCCCCTTTCGGTCGTAGTATCTCGTCGCTTTCAAAGTAGAGCGAGCAGATCTGTGCAACTAGAAAAGAAGATGGCTGTGCCCATAATCAATGGGGGTTGAGCTGTATTTTCTTTGTATTTGTACCACGTTGGTGGTTGTAATGTGGTAATGTATTGTTAAATCCTCTTACACACTTGATTTCATTGCGGCTTTAATCTGGTCACGAATTTATCAGTCTTGCTTTGCGTGCAATTCAATGTAAAGTTGTGTTTTCAAGTTGGTTTCCTAATGAGGCTATGTTGCTAATGATGACTAGCCCGCTACTACTCCTCAATGGCTCGACAGAAACATGACAGCTCTTGTTGAAATTAAAATTGGCGAAAATGGCAAAATATTATTGCAATGTAAAAGGCTTGCAATGTTAATGTTTCTGTAAAGGCTGGCAACCATTATACACTGGAATATTTCTTTTTTCCAAAATAGTTTCTCAAACTCGTCGGACACAAATGGCAAACTGGAAGGCTGGTCAAGGGAAATACGTCACGTTCTCGCTGAAGCTGGTCGTACCAGCCTTCCATCCAAATGGATAGCAGCAAAAGTGTGCTTAAAATACCCAAAATTTGAGTGTACACGATGTTCCCTACTTGTCACTCCCGTATACCACAATGCAACGCTGTCGTGCTTTTCCGGAAGAGAAGAAGAGCTGAATAACCGCAAAACAAATACATTTAATGATGGAGTCTCCGGCTTTCGTTTAGAAATGTCAACAATTTACTTCTTGAATTCTCGTTTGTTCGTTCCCTATATAGTGCACTATATCATGAACACTATATAGGGAATAGTGAGTGAGTGAACAGGGAACGATTTCGAACATAGCTAATGTTTGTCCTCTTAAAAGTGCGTATGGACCAATTGGATAAACTGCTGTCCACAGTAGTTTAGGGCCAAGGGTCAGAGGAAGGAGCGGGGCGTGATATCCCCATGGTTGGGACCCAGGCCAACTCTGACACTATTTTAGTAGCCTACTGTGGTGACCCACAACTACAATGCTAAGACATTCACAAAGGGAATGTACCTTTTAAGGAAAAGGGTTTTGGGATAACCGCTCCTTTTTACGACCGTTCTGGTTTTACGTTAGTTCTGTTTTATGGCAGTTACGTTCTGAACTCATGCTGGAGTAACACGTGTTTTATTGCAGTGGAGAGTAAAGCCGACTCAACCCACCTCCGTCTCTTGTCTCGTCATTTACCGCACTCCACACTACCGCCTTTTTATATGAGCATTGATTTGAGCGATATTGTCTGTGAAATGTGTGGCATTATACTACAATTGTCGGAGGAGCTTAACCCTCTTTGACGTGGACATCAAAATAAATAACAGTTGCAGACTGCGACACACTGAGGCAATGTCTGTTTCATTTACCTCACATTCCATATGTCCTCTTCGTTCATATGAACAATACAGGGCTGTACCGCTCAGTAGATAACTTCATCACAGTACTCGAGAGGCATCAGTAGCTAAGGCCTGCCCTCAGGTAGGGGAGTTCACAGGAGTTCTATATCCTGCAGGTATTCATGAATAAGAGCACATGGCTCCGCAGTGGTGTTATACTCATAGGCGTCGATTACGGGGGGGACGGGGGGACATGTCCCCCCCACTATTTAAAATACGAATTTTGTCCCCCCCACTTTTAAAAATGCGACCGAGAAAAAAAAAAAAAAAAAAAAAAAACATACTCAACCGAAATCGTCTAAATCATGCGATAGGCGCGCACGAAGACATCCTCACAGCATGCACAACAGCGGGCTGTGAGTGGAGCAAATGAGGGGGCGGGATTCTGATCATCAGTATCTCTCATTCAGTGCCGCGCGAGCACCTGTGGTTAATCATTCCAGCAGCAGGCCTACTACACTTGGCAGTTGGAAGGCAGCCTTGCACCTCGTTCTGACATACAGCAAGCGAGCGAAACGGCGACGAAAACTCGCGCGAGGGTGTCCTGATATGCAGCGTGACGATTTTGTCGCGAGTGTATTTTATTGGTTAAGAATCCAAACCAATCAAATCATCGAGGGATGTAAACACATTCAACAGGAAGCAGCGTGTACTTATCAACCAATAAGAAGTGTTTAGGGGCGGGACACCGCCGCGAAAATGTCGTCCAGATAGAGAACAACGCGAGCGATAAATAGCGATTTTTTTGTTGTTTTTATATCATCGCGAGGGGGAGGGGGCAGGCGGCTACGTGGGCTGTCTGTACACACAGCGTTATAATAAAGAAGTTCGAAGACAGCCAGCCAAAATTGACATTTTTATTCAGAAAATAGGCGGTCCTTTTTCTTCCTATAAAAAGCATGTTTGTGACACTGGATAACGTGGAATATGGATACATCATCTAGCCTGCATGTGGAGGGCCACATAAGGTAAGAAATTGGTTTACGTAAACTTTGCTGCTGGTTTTGTTTGCTCGTGATGACGTCATTGACCTGGCTAGGTTACCCACGGTCCTAAGCGATTGTGATCATCTGATTCTGGTTGGTGCTCCAGCTAGTATGCATTCATATATAGATTGCAGCTAGTAGCAGCTATACACGGTTCGATCGTTTTGTCTGATTGAGATATTTGACGTTGGACTTGGAGCCAGTGGTAGGCCTATCCTGACATAAATATGTTCTCGTATAACCTGCTGTGTGATTATCCTAAACTCTAGGGGATTTTATTTGCGGGCAATTTGCTCATGATGTAACGAGTGAAGTGTGAATTGGTCCTTCGCGAGTGTTTACTGGTGGTCAGGATTTGGCAGATGCACTTCTCCTCTGGGTGCTTGTTTTTTTCATTTTTTAATGCAGCATAACATTATGCTACCAGCAACCCTTGCTCTTCTTCAAAAGGCTGATGCTCAGTAGTACCTCGTTTCATTTCGTAGCCTACCCCCTTTACAGTCTGCCATTGATTGTCTGGTAAACTTTGTTGATGTCAAGATAAGTGTTAAATTGCCAACACTTTTCTTTGTCCTGTGTGTATTAGTATTACATATCCCGAGCCGATACCCTGGTGTTTTCCAACGTCGTTTTGCAAATCAATGCCAAAACCCACATTACTATGTCCTCTTCGTTCATATGAACAATACAGGGCTGTACGCATAGTAGTAACTTCAGCAGTTGACTGGAGGCATAGCTTACATAAGGCTGCCCACCATTTTTCAAACCACACTCAAGCTTATGGTCTATTAGTCCTGCAGGTATTCATGAATAAGAGCACATGGCTCCGCAGTGGTGTTATACTTAGTGACAAAATGGCATAGATTACTATTTTGATGATCAAATAAGACAAATAACCATGTTAATAAAATAGGGACATTAGACATTTAACAGTTAATTTAGAAAATTACAAGTGCCATGTTAGATGCCTGAAAATGTGTTGTTTCTGTTTGGAAAAACAGAAAAGTGAAACATCCAAAAGTAATTAAAGAATACATTCTAATTAAATCATTGTTTGTATTTCTCTCCTACAGGAAAGTCTGGAGTACATTTTCCTCCTCATCTTCTCAGTGGAATGCTTCCTGAAGATAGTGGCCTATGGCTTCCTTTTTCACGCAGATGCATACTTAAGAAATTGCTGGAATATATTAGATTTTGTTTGTGTGTCTGTTGGGTAAGTAAAAATATATATTTGTAAGAATGTTTTATGATATTAAAATCTGTAATGGGAGGGAAAGTGATACTGTAAAGAAACGTACTATATAAATAAACATGTATAAACATATAAATCAGTATGCATTTGCATGTGACTTATGTAATCATAAAAAAATGTATCCACTTTCCGTATACCTTTTTAAAAGTTTATATTTTCCTTGACTAAATTGTGTCACTCATGCTGTGTCGAGTAAGGGTATCACATGAGCTAACAAGGTTGTCATATCATGTCTAGTAATGGGATTTACATGACGTTCCTCTGCTCTACCAAGGTTGTTTTCAGTAGCAATGGATGCTATTAACCACTTAAGTGGAGTGGAGGCTCAGGTTGGAGAGAAAGGCGGTGGGTTTGACATGAAAGCACTCCGAGCGTTCAGAGTCCTGCGACCACTCAGACTGGTCTCCGGAGTCCCAAGTAAGGAACCAGACACTTTTATGAAGATTTTTTATTCTTATTATGATCATTTTGATTATTATTGTTGTTGAGATCCAACACTGATGTTTGTCGTCCAGGCCTGCAGGTGGTGATGAACTCCATTATGAAGTCAATGCTGCCTCTATTCCACATCACACTCCTTGTCTTCTTCATGGTCACCATCTACTCAATCATGGGTCTGGAACTCTTTAAGTGCAAGATGCACAAGACCTGCTATTACACAGGCACAAGTATGCAGTACAAAAACATTCTTAAATGTTTATAGGAACCCACAAATAAGGTCACTGACCAAGGGTGCAGATGTACTGCCTCAACCTATTCTGACTTCTTTCCTTTGTCCCTTCAGATATTATTGCAACAGTGGAGAATGAGAAGGCTTCTCCGTGTGCACAGGCAGGAAACGGACGCCGATGTACCATCAACGGTACAGAATGTCGAGCTGGCTGGCCAGGCCCAAACAGTGGCATCACCCACTTTGACAACCTTGGCTTCTCCATGCTCACTGTCTACCAGTGCATTACGACTCAAGGGTGGACTGACGTCCTCTACTGGGTAAGATTTGACTTTTTATTGTCTGGGTCTCTTTTGCGAGGTTGCTTCCTAAATAGGTGGCAGATATAGGTAATATGGCTGCATGGGAAACAAGGCCCTCCATTTTTCTACATTTCAAGGAAGAATCAGCATAAAGACAATTCTCCAATTCATTTTTATATAAAATAATGTATGGCAGTATAATGTACACGTTATTTTATTTAATTGTTTAAGAAGTCCCAGCATGTTTAGCAGGCTACCTGACATACTCCGTAGCGGAGGTTGCTGGAGAGTGGCAAACCGACTATGGTGGCCACTACAGGGAAATTGGGCTAAGATTATAATAATGGCTTTGTTTGAATTAATCACTCACAAACAGGGTGTTGTTTTTTTTGGCAAACGTCAATGTGGCTTGTAGCCACACGCCACATCCAAAATGCACACAGGTTTGGCCTGTGGTCAGTGTAAATTGGGATTGCCTTGACAATGTTGCTCCAGAAGCCACTGTCTGCATCTACCCCAACTAGAAACCAAAGAATCTGCCTGAAGATTCACACTAAACTCAAAGCCCGGACCACTGCCTCACAATACTCCTTCCTGACACTTTGGACTACCAAGGCCGGATTATATACAGTCGGGCGAGTGCCCTGGGGCACCAGCCAAATTGAGCCAATGGGGGGCACCAAATGATCAGGACAATGACTAAAGCCTTAACCTATTTTTGTTATATTTTAAATATTTTATATCGGCATAATATACTAGTAGAGATAAAAACATATACAAAATGATCCACTGATAGGATTATTAATAAAAAAAAACTGTTATTTGGGTGTAGGGCCCCCCTCCCCCCATCATGGACGAGTCCACAATAACGCAGCGGCAGTGGCGCGAAATTATATGTAAACAAAAATTCAAAAATGGACAGGGTTCAGCAAAGCGGTTTCGCAAAAAGAAAGCTAAAAAAAGAGAAAGAATTGCGACACTTAGCCGCAATTCAAAATGTCCCATCAATCGGAAACTTTTTTATGCGCAAACCAACTGCTGTTGATAGCAACGATGCTAATGCTAACGTTAATGAAGCTCTGACAGAAACGGCTCAGGCAGCCGAGGCTTCTGTCGTGAAAGGAGGCAGTCAGGATGAGGGTGATCGGGAGGACGAGGTGGTCCATGCAGATGTAACGGACGATCGGCAGCCGCCGGAGGATTTAACCATCTCATCAGACCCTGGACTATGGGGAGACATCACGGAGGAACTTGTCGAAATGGCTATTTCTAAAGGTGCTGCTGCCTTCCAGAACAGGGCTCCCAAATACCCGGCATCTGTGCGGGACATTGGTCTTGGAGGTAAAACGCGGGCTCTTACAAATGATTTGTTGCATTGTTGCCTGCCAAAGAGATGGGTTGATTTATTCACCATCCGCAGGTATGGTCTACTGTTTTGCCTGTAAACTGCTATCATCACAGGCACAGCATAATGCTTTTACGTCTGGTTTCTGTGACTGGAGACATCCTGAGCGTATTTCGGACCACGAGAAGAGCGCAAACCATCGGCACAGCATGCTTGCTTTACTGCGCAGATCGAGCAATGTGGGCACAGTGGATGCGTTGCTCAGGCGGCAGCAAAATGCAGAGGGGAAATATTGGAAGGAAGTTTTGAGACGCATTGTGGCTGTCATCAAGTTCTTGAGTGAGAGAGGCTTGGCATTCAGGGGTGAAAATTAGCTTTTTGGCTCATCAAGTAATGGCAATTACGTCTGACTTTTGGAACTCATTGCACAGTTTGATCCGTTTTTAAAAGAACACATAGAGAAGTATGGCCAAAAAGGAAGAGGCACAACATCTTACTTGTCATCTACTGTGTGTGAGGAGTTCATTGACTTGATGGCTGGGAAAGTAAAAAAAACGATTGCCAGCCGAACTACAGCATGCTAAGTACTTCTCAGTCATCGTAGATTTCACACCCTGATTTGGTCGCACGTTGACCATTTTTAGATTTGTCAGCGAGGAAGGAAAAACTGGTGGTGAGATTCATTGGTTTTCGAGGCCTATTCAACAGCCACACCGGAAGCAAGTCTTGCTGAATTTGTGGTGTCAAAAATGGGTCAATAATCTCGGATTAGACCTGTCAAATTTGCCGGGGACAAAGTTATGACAATGCAAGTAATATGTCCGGAAAATATAACGGTCTTCAGGCGCATCTCAAACAAGCAAATCCCCTCATTCATTATGTGCCCTGCGCTGGTCATTCGCTTAATCTTGTAGGTGTGAACAGCATTGAAAACAGCTGTAAAGATGCAAGTGATTACTTTGACCTACTTCAGTCACTGTATGCATTTGGTGTGGCTTCCCCTCACCGTTGGAATCGCATATTTCACAACAAGGACGTGAAAATCAGCCGCGGACTCTTGTCACTGTCCAGCACGAGATGGAGTTGTAGGGCTGACTCTACTAAAAGCGTTGAAAGAAAACTACAGTTGTAATAAGAGAGGCATTTTGGAAGGTTTTGCAGCAGACGCAGATGAAAAAGATTGCGCCAAGCGCGAGGCTGCCTGCGCTCTGTCGTAAACTTGATTAAATTAGAGACCGCAATAATGGTTGAATCTATGGGATACGTGTGCTGAGTAGATTCAAAGCCACAAGGGGACACGTTTGCAAAAGCCTGACATAAATCTAGCTACTGCACAACGACTACTGGAATCTCTGCATTTGTTTGTGGCCTCACTCAGAGATAAATTTCCTATGTTTGAAAATGCTGCTCGGGAAGTGAAAGGTGTGACGCACAACTATCACCATGAGACGCAGCGGGGGAGAAAGAGAAAAGCGTTCGCAGATGAGTCAATGGAGAATGATACAGAGTTTACCGGGAGAGTGATCAGTTCAAAGTGGAAATGCTACACCTGTGATCATTTGACAGGTTGCTGTCATGTCTAGCGAAGCGCACTGACGCATACAGGGGAGCTAAACGGCCTGTTTGGTGTGTTGTTCGATACGGGACATTGACAGTGATGGTGTGCGTAAACGTGCAGCTGGGCTTCTCCTCCACATATCCAGACGATCTTGACAGCTTTAGCGATGAACTACTTCAGTTCAAAAAACTTTGTGCGGGAGGAGGCAACCCGTCTCACCTGAGGAGATGCTTCAAATAATCCGAAAAAATGGCATACAGACAACTTTCCCCGGCATGTTCGTTGCATTTAGGCTGTTTCTAACCCTGCAAGTTACTAACTGCGAGGGGCGAGAGATCCTTCTCTCAACTAAAAAGGGTTAAAAACGAACTAAGGACAACCATGGGACAGAAGCATCTGTCTGCCCTCTCCCTGATGGCCATTAAATCGGAACTGGTTAAACAAATGGACTTTGAGGATCTGCTGAACGACTTTGCCAGCAGGAAAGTGAGAAAGAAGTTATAAAGGTAAGGCCTATTTACCATTATTTCTATCTGCTTTTTTGCTGCCATTTGACACTGGGATTGTGTTGCGCTATCTGCTGCTGTGACGTCACAAAGGTGTGGGGATTGCACTGTTCATTTCAGTAGGCGGTGTGTATTACTGGCTTATTAAAAAAAACAGGTTTCTTATTCTTTATGTGTGTGCAACAGTTGTTAATTGGGTTTATGGTTTTGCATTTCCTCTCGTCATTTATGATGGAAATATTCATATTCATCATTACGTTGTATGGTGATGGGGTTGCATTCTGATTTGAGCATCAGTGTAAGTCAGTTTCAGGATTTTTGGTTGGATCTAAATTTTTATGTAGTATGTGTGGTGAGTCTGTTTACTTTCTTGTAAATCTGTGGTCTTTATGCCATAGTGAATTTCATTTTTTTTTTGTGTAAAGCTGACGGACACAGGGACACTTCATGTGAAGTCACCCTGGGGCACCCTAAGGGGTTAATCCGGGCCTGTGGACTACCTTGCGTTCATACCAAACAGGGCCATGGATGAAGCCAACACATTGCGCTAACTCACCTGGACCAAAGGGATACATGAGTAATCAGTCTGTTGATTAACGCTCAGCATTCAAATCATCCATTTCCTCGAAAATCGTCTCTAAGCTTGTTGATCTCACCCTGGAAACCATCCTTTTGAGGTGGATATTAGATGGAACTATAGTAAATTGTATTGATATGTTTAAGAGACATCAATACAATGTCATGAAACAGACGAGGGGACCCAAATGCTGGACACAGGGAGACGGAGACGGAATAAAGGAAAGGGGTTTATTCCGTAGACAGGTGAGTAGTCAGACAAGCAGGATCAGGAACCAGGGGTGTAGTCAGACAGGCGGGGATTAGGCCCACCTAGCCTGTCGCGAATTCAGTCTCCTGGCTGACTGAATGTATGCCAGGTTGCGGTGATCAGTCCAGACAATAAAAGGAAGGGCCGCGCCCTCCAGCCAATGCCGCCACTCCTCCAATGCATGCTGGAGGAGTGGGGGCCTCCGCCTCAGGCGTCCATGAGAGATGGGCTCTTGGTAGAGGAGTTCAGCGGCTGTGAGAGGTGCCGCGACCTGACTGTAGCCCGAATTAACCGTCTATAAAAATTTTGCAAAAGCCCAGGAACTGCTGCAGCCTCTTGCGGGTCGGGGGGAGGTCCACTCTTGCCACCGCTGAAACCTTGGAAGGATCCATCCTGATCTGGCCCTGACCGATGAATGTAGCCCAGGAATGAGACGGATAAGACGTGGGGAAGTCGCACTTCTCCGCCTGACGTAAAGACGATTCTCTAGCAAACGGCTTGAGGCACCGCGGACCGTGAACCCTGTGCTCCTTCACGGATCTAGAGAGATCAGAATGTCATTCAATATAAACGAATACAGAGCGGGTTCAACCATGTCCCGGAGGGGACATCGTTACCAGAGACTGGAAGACAGCAGGGCGTTGGTTGAGTCCGAAGGGCATTACTAAATATCAAAATGACCCAAAGGCGTGTCTGAACGCGGTCTTCACTTCATCCCCCTCCCGATGGCGGACCAATTGGTTTTATGCGTTGTGCAGATCAGAGGCTTTTGAAAACCACGGCTCGTGGAGGGGGAACGAAAGGCAGAATAATCAGAGGCAAAGGATACCTGTTTTCACGGTTGATAGTGTTCAGCCCCCCGGTAGTCAATGCAGGGACCGAAGCGAACCGTCCTCTTCCCAACAAAGAACAAACCACCGTCCAACCAGGCAAAGAAAGGGCGGATAATCCATCCGGAGAGGGAACTCCCCCGATGTACTCCTCCATGGACTTTCCCGCCTACAGGCCAGGACGAGATTGAATAGACGACTCCCCGGAAGAGGGAGCTCCGGAAAGGAGGTTCGATTGGCGCATCATAAGGACGGGTGGGGGGACAAGGCGACAAGGCGCGGACTTACTGAACACCTCTCCCAAGGGTCGTGGTTCTCCTCCGGAACGGGAACAGAGGCCGGCGGCAGACGCGAGTCCAGCGCCTTGAGGTGACTGGGCGGACCGCAAACAATGGACAGACAGTGTGTACTCAGGACACCACTCGAACCGGGGTTCCCCATCCATCTGGGGGTTGTTGTGTCTTGGAGCCAGGTGGTACCCCAGAACCACGGAGAGGGAAGGGACTGGTAATAACTAGAAGCGAGATGGACTTCGTGATGATTCCCCGAAACAGCAGTTTTGACCGGAACGATTGCGGCGCTCCACCGCGTGAGGGTCCTCCCGATCAGGCCTGAGGTCTCGATAGGGAGATTCCAGAGGAACAGTGTCAATCCTAAAGCGAAGAACCAGACTCCCGATCAATTAAAACTCTCGTCCGCTCCGGAGTCCCAGGAGAGATTAGAGAGCGTAGTGGTCTGATCCTGCCACAGCACGGGAGAACGGCCTCCAGGAGGACGGAGACACCGAGGAGGTTACAGGAAAGCGGCTCGCCAGGTCCTCGGGTTACTGGCGAGGCCCGATCTTCTTCCCAGAGAGCGGGCAAAGCCAGACCGGTGTAGATTGGCCTGACAGGCCACAGTGAAAGGACATGCCTCCGGGAGCGGCATCAGCGTTCCCCTCTCCTCAGAGGAAAGATGTGTACGTCGATCTGCATGGGCCTCAGGAGGAGAGCCCCCGCTTCACGGCAGAGATGGAGCGAAAGAACGAAGGACGAGGACCGAGGCGGTGCCGCTGAGTCGAAAGAGGCGTGGGTAAGCCGAACATGAGCCTTCTCTCTCTGCGGCACTCCAGTAGTCGATTGTCCCATTTCTTAATGGAGGAGGGATTCAAAACTGATCTTCACTAGACCC
>OLKM01005365.1:0-17412 GCA_900291075.1 Melanogrammus aeglefinus | reverse complement strand
CGACTTGTGGTTGATTTTTGGTCGGGATAACGGAGGTCGAAACCAATGGGAGGTCGGACCAGTGGGTATTTGTCGGAGCATACGGGAGGTCGAACCAATGGGAGGTCGACCAATGGCATTTTTTCGGACTATGGGAGTCGGACCAATTGGGTGGTCGGACGCAATGGGCAGTTCCGTCTCAATAAATGTTTACTAAGGTCAAAGTACACAACAAATTATTACTTAATTCTTTGTTGTGTTTCCTGAAAATATATTAAGCTTATTTATTAAATATTTTTTTTACTTGAGTGGTGATGAATTGTGAAGTTATGGTCAGAGGTTTACTCAGATGGATACGGTACTGTCCCGCCGTGTCCCTCCAATAAACATGCTGCTAGATACCATCTTCTATGTATGTAACTTTTGTGGCTGCACGTTGGTAATCTCACACTCCTACCTTCTCCTGTGAAGGGTTGCACTGGGACGTTTTGATTCTTTTTGTCATTTTCTTTTTGAAACGTACAGTCCTCCGACAGCTTTAACTGCTTAAAGCTTCTCTGGGAAAACAATATCAATCATAACAGCAGCACCAGATTAATAGAAATAATATATGAAAAAATAATGATAACTTCTTATAACTTAAGCTAAACTCGAGCTACCCATACATGGTTAAAAATTGACGCAGTTCGCCTAAAGTTAAGTTTTTTAGTTAAAAATTTACAAAATACACAATCAATGTAGTACGGATAATTAAGAGCAAACAGGCAAGACAAAAAATAACTCAAGAACCACATAAGCCAAACAAAAAACAGAAATAAAACTACAAAATGGTTAGCAGTTTATATCAAGTTTTAGTTTGTGAGGGGTGTGTGTGTGAATAGGAACTGGGGTTCTCGGATGAAACTGACATCATTCATTGACATGAATGACAATGAGGGAAAGGAAGTTAATGACATCTATAAAAACTACAAAGTGCTTCTAAGTGAGACAAAAAATAAGTAGACCCGAGCCGACATATATATGAGTGTATGCAGCCATAAGAAGTCCTGGTGTGACACAGAGGCGTCATAAAATAATGCAGAAGATGCCAGCGCTCGCTTTACCGTACCCGGTGGTACCGCCCACTTAACGCGCATAATATTCCAAGATATCCCATTCACTGCGACACACCAAACAAACAATGATAACAAATGAATAAGACGAGTGCACACGTGAGGTTAAGCGGTATGGAAATTAGCTTAAATCGGTAGCTTTGTCATCACTCAGAAAGCGCGCTCGCGCAGGAGGTAAGCACTCGTCTCTTTGAAAAGATGCTGGTGAGTCGAGTCGAGCCGTCGGGTGTTCTATTTATGATACGCAAATTTTTCAATGGAGTATCTTACAAAGCGCCGACAGACAACGGCATCGGCTCCCTTTTCATGTTGAAGATATCTACAAGCAGAACGTTGGAGAGAGTGAGCAACGTATTGGTTTTGGCTTTGGCCAGAGTCTATCAGGATTTCCAACTGAGCCCTCCACTAACCCGCTTGTTGCTGCTGCCTAACTATCGCACCCGCCCATGTCTTTGTTCGCTATTCTTGTGCTCTATACGAGCGACTGCTCATTTGTCCGATGTCAAGCAGCCTTGTTGCGTCGACGTTCAGAGGTTGTGTCCCGGGACGTGAGGTCGAGTGAGTGCGACGCGTCGTCCCAGCCCTATTCGATACGATGAGAGGGTATGGGCTATTATACCGATACACTTTCATCATATAACGGGAATGAGCTTTGAAAGCGTGACAGTGTGATTTTGGTGACATGCTCTCGTGGAGTGTTCCAGTTACTTGGCATGAATTAGACGAGAGTGTGCAATCGCGAGAGCATTAGCTCAAACAGTCTCCCTATTACTGAGGCACTACTGGTTGTCTGCCATCGTAAGGGAGCGGAAGCAGTCTAAGACGGAGCTCTAAGCAAGATCTGGACACGAGAAGGTCCTAATCAATAGAGTGTGGTTGAAGAAATTGACGTGCCAGTCCTTATTGAAACAGGTGCAAACTGAGCATTAGCCCCAAGCCCTTGAAAGTAAAAAAGTGCAGTATTGACCAGTAGCAATGTGACGCAGTTACAAAAGTGCAGCAAGAGGCCTGTTCTGAACAGATCCCTTGTAGGCTTTTCAGCTATTACCACTGAACCATATGACTCGGTGGCTTCGTAGGTTGGGCGGTGTTTTTCTGGAGTATTTCACGTTTGTGTGACACAGCGTTGCAAACGCGATGCTTTGCTCCTAAGTCGTCACTTCCTTCTTACTTTTAAACCCGAAAGGAGCTCTCACACGTCTGCTTTTAAAGCCACGAAGGTGGCTGGATTTATTTCGCCGCCGTTTTCTGAATCTCCTCGCTCGCGGCTTCTGCTTCTGAGCTCCCGCGAACAGGGCTAAAAATGGTAGATGTCAGCGTCTGTGCAAGAGAGAGTATCTAGAGCGGGAACAGAGTCTTGCTCTACATGCGATCACTAGCGGCTGGCGGACCAAATCGCTCTTCTGCAGAGCGAACGGGGGATTAACACGGGGGGATTATGAAAGGGATTTTATGTATCGATACTAGTGGCTTAAAAATCGCAATACTCTATTGGGAAACAAATATCGATTCATATCGCAAAATCGATTAACAATTGCTCACCTACTGGCCTTGGTGATGGGCCTGAATTCTATGCTTGTCGTCATTCCTTCTTACGAAAGAGACTGCCCTTTGCTGCGCGTGTCTGAACTCTTGCGTTTGCACACCATAGGCTGTGACTTTCACTTTTGCACCACTTCCTAACCAAAATATGTCACCTGGCCCCTAACTTGAATTTGGCCCAGACTGCCTGTATTCTTCTGGCAGGTTGGCGGCCAAGGTTTTTGAGTTTGGCATATAAGCCAGATATTGCTTTCCTTTTCTCCTAAAACATGTTAGATGTCCAGCATTCAAAGGAATATCCTTGATCAATCTCCTCTGTCACTTAAGCTGTCCTCATCATTCAGCACTATCGTGCCCTGATTCTGACTCCTCCTCTTCCTCTAGTATCCATGCAAAAAAGCAAAAACAATGATAAACTATTCTCCCTCAAGTACACTGATACAATCAGTTGTATTAAACAACTAAAAAGGATAAGTGATTTTTAACCAATCATGGTACAGTCCTTGCTGCAGCAGTCTGGTTTGAAATCCAAAATTTGGTTCGATCTTGCCAGTCACTCCCCCTTTCTCTGCCTCCATTTTCAGTCTCCCTTAAAATATAATTTAATTTAGGACCAAAACAAAATATAGGCTACTTTAAAAAGTTATCAAACCTGCTCCTCCTTGGCATTCTGGCTCTCCTGCTTGCTGTCCAGCTTCGACCATGGTTTTCCCTATAAAGAACCCATAACATAAGATGGGTTTTATTTGAGTGAGTAGACAGTCAGTGCTGTAAGTAGGCTAATGTTTTTTGGTTTCAATAAAAGGACATTCACAACATGGAGCCAACTGTTTGGCCTAACTGATCAAACACTGTAATTGCACCACACACCACACACACACTAATATTCATATAACACCAGAACTGTTTTACAATTAATTAACATTAAGTTAAATTAACACAATAAGGCTATTCCAATTGAAATCTTCAATTAGGCTTATTATTTTCAATGGAATACAAGACATTCAAAATAGCCTGAAAATGAAATTGTCACCTAATATAAGTCTATTTTTTTTACCACCTTTTTCAAACATTCATTTAGAGTATTTATTTCTATAAAATATGAGCTGTCTATCAAAAATGTCAAAATTGCTTCTATTGGCTAATTTTAAAGTAAGGTGGCTACATGCTGGCAATGAATGAGTTAAATGACCTTAACAGTCTTGAACGAAGCTATTTCCCATTATCGGATGACAGGCCATTCTACAAAGTGACAGAGGGACTTTGCAGTCCGATATCAAATTCAATTCATTTATGACCATTGCCAGACAGTTTACATCGCATTGCCAGGTTCTTTCAAGAGAAATAGTCTTAACACTTGTCTTAAATTGCTAAATTAAAATGCATTTCAAACCTTCGGACATCTCCTCCGGTTCCACACTGCTCCCAGCCACAGCCACTTGTCTCACCAGCATCTTCTGATTCTGGCTGTCACCTATAAAACAGCAGCGGCCTCATTTTTGATTTTAATTTTCCCCCTTAAATGTTTCGATTCACAACCAAAATGTAGAATTTTTTGAATGTTCAACAACGCCTTTTACTCGACTAGACTAACTCCAGTGTCTTACAACTGTAAAGACAGAAAAAGATGTTTGCGCTTCATACTAGTTACAGTCTGTTGTGCATGTATATTCGCTACGTCCAGAGATTAGGAATTTACACAGTGGAAACCCGCTTATAGTGATCACGTTGGTCCAGAGCCAACCAAATTTTTATTATTTCATGCAGATATCCATCAAAATGCATTTTTTTTTTGTTTCTTTATCGTTCTCTTCAATCAACGTGTAGATTTTTTTAATTCCAATAAAAAGGTGTGAGAGAGAGACCACGCTCTCTGAAATCTAACACGGTTTCAGTACGCAAGACGACATAAAGAAAAATTTAAGCACCTCTGTTTTTGTGTTGCGGCTTTGCTGCGGCCGGCATTAAGAAGTCACTTCAACAAATTTATCATCCGTATATCAGTTTTTGCAATTGTCATAAGTACTCGAGGAGAACAACGTTTTCCTTTGGGAGACGCAATGACTTCTTTTCCCAACCATGATTAGCCTTGCGTTATGCTGGTCGATGTCGACTCGCCATTACCGTTTGCTGCCGTTTACTCGTTAGCTACTCTATAGCCAGACGCTCAATAAGGAATTACGGGAGTAAAAGAATAAACTAGCGGAGAACACCATTCTTAAATTATTTTTTGCACATGTGTTATTATTTCGCCAACCAAATCGACAAGCGTCCTCTGCCTCCCGCTCACCGCCGTGATTGACCAGCGTCCCAGAACCCGACCACTGCATCCCGCTCTTCCATCTCCTCCCGCCTCGGACTACTGTAGATACTCTCACGTCACCGGCAAATCACTTCCCATCTCCCTCCATAGCCTTCAAATGGTCCAAACTCTGCTGCCCGCCTCTTCCCTCACACCCGGTCCCGTGAACACATATCACTCCCGTCCTCACTTCTCTCCACTGGCTCCCCATCAAACAGCGCATGAACTTCAAAGATACTCCTCCTCACCTTCAAAGCCCTCCACCACCTGGCTCCCCTACTACTTGTTCTGACCTCCTCATTCCCACCGCCCACACCCGTGCCCTCCGATCCTCCCTCCACTCTCTCCCTGACAACACCCACATCTAAACTCAAATCCTTCGGCGACCGAGCCTTCTCCCCGTGCTTGCACCCCGACTCTGGAACTCTCTTCCCCCCATCTGTCCGCGACTCACCTCACCCCCCATATTCAAGTCCCGGTGTAAAAAAACATACCTCTTCTCCCAAGCCTACGACCTCCCCTACCCATAGCCGGTCTCTCCATCACCTCGCTCATTAATGTGTCACTGTGTACTGTCTCTCCTCTCGTCTCCCCCCTGTATGTCTCTACCCTGTTTCTTTTGTGTCCTTGTAAGCGTCTTTGGGTCATTGAAAAGCGCTATATAAATTACATGAATTATTATTATTATTATTAGATAAGTTTCCTTTTGCCATAGTGCATTTTATTAATTCTGAGGATTTATGCATTGATAGATGAAAAGGCCTACAGACACAGTTTGAATAATGTCAGTATCATTTGTTATGTTAGTTTTAATGTGCATGTCTTCAGATTACTGATTCTAGAAATCAGATTGTTTGGTTTAAGAATAATTCAGTCAGTTTTTTTCAAATGACAATTTTGCAGCACAATAATTGTGTATTTTTGTTGCTCTATTATCAGTATTGACAGATGATGACATCCGGGATCTGCAGGTTGTGGACCCAGGTGTTGCAGTGCTGACAAGCCTGGAAATTAGTGACACGGACACTGCATCATCTGACCCTGATTCAGAGGAGCTGACAGACTTACCTGAGCCCTTGACCGCTTTATTTGATGCAACACTTGGGGAACTCTCACCACAGGAAATGCAGGTGAAATTTCAGGATATATTTCACAGACTAAAAACTACACTACAACCTCATCAATGTGAGAAATTGGAATTTGTGACACGGCAACAGTCAATGTCCAAGGAGTGGCACGCCTTTAGGGCTGGTCGGATCACAAGTACCAAATTTCACCATGCAACCACAACTGACAAGATCAGCAAGACATACCTAACTAATATAATGCAGCACAACAAAACACAGTTAAATGTCCCATCTGTGCTCAGATTTCAGCCTAAACTCATGTGGCTTAGTGGTGCAACCTTCTGAGCCACACCTTGGACCATCGCCAGATGGGATAGCAAGATGTACCTGCTGTGGCAAAGGGGTGGTAGAGATAAAGTGTCCCTACAAATACTGTGATAGCCTTCAAGGATGTACAGAACATAAGCAGTTTTGTCTGGACAAGTCATTCTCATTGAAACAGTCACACACATACTACTATCAAACTCAACTTGACATGTTTGTGTGTGGTGTTAGCTACTGTGACTTTGTGGTGTGGACGAAGGAGGAGTTAATTGTGCAACGTATTCTAAGAAATGAAGATTTTCTGCATGAGGCTTTGCCAAAAGCACATGACTTCTTTATATTCGAGTGTGTTGCCTGAACTACTGACAAGAATACATGACCCTGTCTTGGTGACAGACGCCGTGTTCCAATACCCGTACTGTCCGTACTTACTAGCCAAAATTTAAGTACACAGTACGTTCCAATTCAGATCTGGCGAAAAGAAGTATACTTCAAGGACCCGGATGCCGTACTCAAAACGAGCTAATCATGAAGTGTGGATCGAAGGACACTCCCCGTACTCAACGGCAGCCATCTTAGCTACGTAGCGGAAGACGCGGAGCCAGGCTGAGCGCTCAACTCGAAAAAATAGAACTTGATCATTGATATCATAATATCATGAGTACGACTTTAATAACTTTAATCACAAAAGTAAAACACCACTATAAATTAAATGACAGGTCTAATTGCTGCTATTTATATGGGCTACGTGTGGTAGACAAAAAAAAAGCATACATGACGTTTTAAATAACACCTACCTCCTATAGCATTGTCTGTCTCCGTCAGGAGGAGGAGGTAACGTCGACGACGTCGGCGCATTCTCCACATTTGCTCGCGTTAACGGACCCCATATTGCACAACTAAAAAGATGTTTAAACACAACGGGTACTTTATTCCACACTTCAAAGCGGGATGTTTTTGGCGGATGAACGAGCGGGCGGCTGTCTGCGCGATCGTCATCTTCCCGGTAAGTGCACCCACAGAGTACTCGATTTGGAACAGCACTCACATCTGAGAAATTAGTGTACTCAAGTGAGTACGGATAGTGCAGAAAGTGTACTTCCTTTAAGTATACTCATGGAAGTACGGGTATTGGAACACGGCAACAGAGAACCTGCAAATAATGTGAAAGGCCAGATTTTGGAAAAATGATAATCTGTGTCCAATGCAAGAACTGCATACACTACAGCTGTGCATAAATAAAAAGGAAGTCAGCAAAATGGTTATGTAGGAAATGTCTGAGAGTTGAGGCTTGAATGCCTTCATTTAGAACTGAATTATTATTTACTGTCAGTTTGATTATAATATATTGTACATACTCCTACTTTCAATGTTTAAGATCACTTTAATGGCACCTATGTTGTTTGTATACTATGTTAATAATATCATTACAAATAAGTGATACTGCACTCTGAATTAAGAGATAATCTGGAGGGGAAAGGACCATTAGACACACCAGCGGCAGACAATGTTGGGAGGGTTATTATAATTCATGAAGTTTTAGGTACAGTAAATACATGTTTAACAAATAAATCACTTCATAACTCATACATGGTTATGTGTGACTCATTTGGGAACAACAGTCTTACAAAGGTTTGTGAGGGCACCAAATGCGACAGTGGAATAACTGTTTGCAGAATCTTAAAGTTTTTCCACCGACCAATTACTCGTTCCACATGGATCCTCACACGAGGAAGTTGTCTAGATGTGTCCACTTCCTGTGCAGAAAGCTGCTTTTTTTTCTTTTGTGAAATGAGGGATAAGAAGGGTTGCACCATAAGCCGCAAGCTCGTCTCTGATGAGAAATCCTCTGTCCGCTAACACCCTTCATAAGCTCCAAAAGTTGGAAGAAACCTGACTAGTGATCTGCTTGTCTGAAACCCGTCCACCCCACCCAGGAGACAAAAATGAAATTGCACCAGCTGGAGTGATGCCGATCAAATATTTAATGGTGTTGTTGTGTTTATAATTTGGCCATGTCTGGGAAATCAGATTACTGGGTCTAGCTATGGAAATTTCTGTGCAATCTATTATGCACTGGCATCTTTTAAAGTTGCGCTTGAATATTTTTGGCATATTTTTAAGTATTGCCCCCTTACTTGGCCATTTAATGAGTGGCTTGAGGACCAAGGCCATAACAGGGACCCAGCTCCGCAAAATTTTTGATATGGTGGTTTTTGATACCTTAAATCTATATGCCAAGTCAGTATTACTTCCAACGTCGTACAGTACGGGTTGCTCCTCCAACAAGCGTATTAGGTTCTCCTCCCTCTCCTCGGACAAGAAGTCTGCCATCTTCGGATATTGCTATGCTGGAGTGGGCAGTACGGTAACGGGACGGAGTAAGGCCGTGACGTACAAGTTGTTCTGTGCTGTGATTGGCTGAAGAGAAATAGTTAAATCGCCGCGTTCTAAAACTGGACCCTGCGATTTGACATGTTGAATCTCTGGCGACTCCTTGCAACTCCTTGCGACGCCTTGCAACGACCTGTCCACACCGCCCCTGCGACGTTCTAAAACCGTCTCGTTGCAAGTAGGGCTGCAACGATTAGTCGACGTTGTCGACAAAAATCGATAATGAAATTGGTCAACGACGAATTTTATTGATGACTATTGTCGAAAGCTCCGCCGAGAGACGCACATGCGCAATCGCATTTCTATTGAGCAGTTGTGTTGTGTTGTGTTCGCAAACATTGCGTCGACGTCGACATCCACGCACTCAAAAACTTCGAAGGTTTGGGACCATTTCACCCTGGACAGTGCAAACAAGCTTGCATACCACGGCAGCACATCTGTAATGCACAAGTATTTAAAGAGGAGACACGTAGGACTGACAAATGAACCCGACTCTGAGTCGCGGTAAGATATTGGCTTCAAAGTTAACTAGCAGTCTGAGACAACACAAACAAAACGTATTGGCTTGAATGTTCATTTTATACGCTTATTTTGGCATTAAAAGAGTGTTTTGCCCTGACATATTTGTTTTAAATTAAATACGTGCAGTCCGGCGAAGAGGGTCATGACGTTGTTGGACTCCTTTCTACAAAGGAAACAGACATGCACCCCGCAACAGGCGACTGCCTATACAGAGTCGATTCTGCAGATGCTGATCTGCGATATGAGGCCGCTCTCCATGGTTCATGGTGACGGGTTTCAACAAATGATAAAGCAGTTCAACCCAGAGTACATCTTGCCGTCTAGAACGCATTTCACCCATCTTATGGAGAAAAAATATGAAACGACGTTTCTGAAGGTAATTGTTTAACACACGCACACACCCACACACATTTTTCATACAAGCAGGCATATTATCTTTAAATCCATTTCAATTTACATTTGTATATATTATAAAATAGGTTAAATTCATTACTTTTATATAGAATAATTAAAATTGTAAAAAATTTGTATGTTGAAATAGTGTTGTGGAATCTGTTAACATGTAGGTTTTGCACCTAAAATATTTACAAAAATCAACTTTTGTGTTGAAAGGTAAAGGAGCTCCTAAAAGAGGTCAACAGCTCCCTCACACTCACTGCTGATGTGTGGACCAGCCGTGCTACAGAGGCATATCTTTATGGAGGACCACAAGTGTCACGGAAATAGTAATAAAGTAATTCATTATTTGATATTTTAATGGGCAATAAAAATAGGAATTATAAAAAATTTTTACAAATGAAATATTAATCCATCAATAAGTAGCTCAAATTAAATTGGAGTTTACATATAAACAACTTAAACAGTCAATCAATAGTATTAAAAAATCATTAATGAATTCATGAATAAATGATGCAAATTTAAAATATACATTTTAAAAATCTATTTTGAAAATGCAGTTTAAAAAGAAAAATATAATAAACTGGATTCACAAATTGGATTAAGAATACAGATTTTAATCAGACATTTAAAAAGGGCGATTTGCATTTCCATTTCCCCGCTGCTTTTCCTTTTCCGATTAGCTATTCAATTTGCTTAGTCATTTAGCTTCTCCATTTAGCCTCTCCCACTGGCGTAGGTTTAGGGGGGGACGCATGGGACTAGTCCCATGCAATATTTTCAGATGACTAAATTGTCCCCCCATATTTCCGCGAAACTACTCTTTTTGCGTTCCGACGGCCAAGTGCGGGAGTAAAAGGCACACTGTGATTTGATTGGCTGTAAACTCCAACACGCTGCACGCGTACCAGCGCACGGGACGCGAGAGTCTCGAAAGAGCAGATAAGCGGAGGCTGGCAGACAAACGCGCGGTGACGACGACAACAGTAAGTATACCGGGCTGTCCGCCAATACATACCCCACAAAAGGCCAGAGTATAAACATTTTATAATATCCCATTGCTCTTCAACATGTACATGTTTGCCCCTTTTTGTACCTTATAGATTAGATATGCCGCCACCCAAGAAGAAAGAAGACACAGGAGAGGAGGGGACATTAGACGCTTTTTCACAAAGCAAGAGTTTTAAGTAGTGCTAGACAAAAAAATAACTAGCCACACACCAAACTAGCAGTGGTAACGTTAGTGATCAGACCTTCAAAATTTAGAGCTTGTACCGTGGAAAATAGTATTAACTAGTGATAGTATATGTAACCACCCAAGGATTGTTACAGCTAAACCTAGCTTTTGTAATCTTTCAACTAAGGTTAGAAGCATTGATTAGGGGTGTGCAGCACGGATAGTGGCTATAAATCTTGCTCTATCATGATAGAATGCTAACGTTTCCTTTACCAAATCACTGAATGTTAAGCTAGAATCTTAGTCACAATAAAGTGGTTCTGAGCAATTTCTTTCTATATTCTGTAATGTATGGTAGAGTGTAGTAGCCTATACAATGCCAGATAAATAAAAGGGAGACCACTAAATTTTACAAGTTTAATGAAGAACAGTCATTGCATTGTTAGACATGAAAAACGTGTATATATATATATTATATAATATTATTTATAAAATAAAAATCCAAACAACTAATCGTGTACAATATGGTAGGAGGTTTAAAACTTGCTAGCCATAGGATAGGTTACAAAATAAACATTGTTTGTTTAAATACCATGGTTGCTCAGAATTTCATATTCCCAGGTATTAACATGACTCATGAGTGTGGTGTATATGTTTGAGGTACTGGAGGGCAAATGTCCACAAAGATCTGAAAGTGACAGTGACAGTACTTTTTGCTAATTAATATAATTTATGTAATAAAATGTGTTGTTTGTTCAGCATTACACACAGTCTTGGGTATTTTATGTATTGATTGAGAGTTGCATTATTGAGATTATTACAGTTTGTATAGCTTATTTTAGGGACAGTATACAGATAATGGTTATCAGTCAGGATACAATATAACGAGATGAAGTAGATTTCACTTTCTGTATTGTGTATATTCTGTATTACCAGTTTTGAAATAACAAAGGAAATCGCCATGAAGGCACTGGTATCTGTCAACAAATATATCTCCAATTACAGCTAGGAATTAAATAAATTTAGTGTCTCATAAATTCAGACATATTTATTCCTAAACTATGGTTAATTCCATCCACAGTTACATAAATAACAGACTACCCGTGTATATAATCTGGGCAAATCTAAGCTATGCTTAAGCTTCTGTTATCTGAGAAACAACATTGCCAGTGTGGTACAAACAGTGGTGCTACTATAATTTTATAGTCGTCTGCACACATTTCTCTCCACGCAGGTAGAGTAATATAAACGCAAGAGGCTATTGTTAAAACTAAACGAAAACGAGAACGAATTACAGTGTTCTCAGTAAAAGTGTCCCCCCTAAAGCTGAGACCAAACCTACGCCCTTGGCCTCTCCATTTAGCCTTTCCGTGACACTTTGAGCCTTGCACTGGTAAAGCAATGCAAATTAGCCATGTAACAAGCTCTCTGATTGGCTATCAGAGAGCCAATCAGAGAGCTTGTTACGCACGTGCGTGAGTAAAACACGTTTTGCGAGTGTGTGGGGTTTTGGCATGATTCTAACTCCATAATTATGGCATTTATTGTCTTATTCCGTGTTTCTTCCATTTAGTTCCATGTAGGCCTAAGTGCTTGAAAAAAAACACCTCCTTCCCACATCCATGTCATACGTCTGCATATGACATGGCAGGTGATAGCCAATCAGAGAGCTATACAATTTAAAAAATACAATTTAAAAATATATTTGAAAATGCTGGGCACACCCTCCAATTAATAGTCAACAGTGCCCTCAAACAGCCCAGCATCAGCAAAGCTCTTGGTGCTGCAAGAAGCCTAGTTGAGCACTTCAGGAGAAGCGAGTTGGCAAATTCAAAATTAAAGGAGAAGCAGCAGCAAATGAACACTGCAGAGCACAAGCTGATCCAGGACGTCAGTACGAGATGGAACAGTACCTTCTTTATGGTAGAGATACTCCTGGAACAGCGATTGCCTGTCACTGCAACTCTCTCAGACCCTGAGGTTACTCCAAGAGGCAAGCAGTACTTTGACCTGAAGCCAGGGCAGTGGGTGTTGCTTGAAGAGCTCTTGAGAGGGTTGCAGCCTTTTGAATGTGCTACAGTGTTTCTCAGTGGGCAGGAGTATGCTACAGCTTCATGTCTTCCACAGGTTGTGAAAGGGCTGCAGCGGTCCATGCAACAAACAAAGTTTGAGACAAGCTCAGGGAAAGACTTCATATCCATGGCAGGAAAAGGAATAAGTGAGAGGTGGGGTGATCTCAACACTGTGTCTGCAGGGAAAGGTAACCCACTTGTTCTTGCAGCTGCCATGGATCCAAGATTCAGAAAGCTAAAGTTTGTCTCACCTGAAGATGGCACAAGGATTCAAAGCATGGTTGAGGATCTTGCTATAAAAGAAGGAAAGGCCAAGACTGTGACACACAGTGATGAGCCTGAGCAACAGCAGAAGAGAGGGTGTTTCTCGGGTGGGAAATCAACACTGGATGACCTGCTTCAATCTGACACAGACAGTGAAAAAGAGGAGGAAACTACGGAGGACTTAAACATCCAAATGGTGAGGAGGGAATTGCAGGTGTTTTTCACAGAGCCATCAATCCCCAAAAAGGATGACCCTCTCAGCTGGTGGAGAGAAAATGAGGGGCGTTTTCCTACTATGTCAAAGGTGGCCAGGTCTCTTCGGTGCATTCCTGCAACATCAACCCCGGCAGAGCGGATCTTTTCAGCAGCAGGAAATATCTGCTCCCAGAAGAGAGCAAGCCTAACAAGGGACCATGTAAATATGCTGACTTTTCTCAGCATGAATAAACTGACGTAGTCTGAGCCTCATGTTGATATTAAACCTGGTCTGTCCACCATGACAGGTTTGTGTCCGTCCACTGTTGTTTTTTAGTGTGTTTAACTACTGCTAATGTTTATTTTATTTAATTTTTTCTTAAATGTCCTCAAAAAGGACAGAGCTTCTGTGTAAGGCAGCAAAGTTGAATAAAAGTTTATTTTTGATTGAAGTACCCATCTTTCTTGTGTTTTTTATCATTTGCCACATAATTAAAGCAAACTCATGCTCAATTTAAGAAAACATTTAAAATTATCCGATTAGTCGACTAATCGTTTCAATAGTCGGTGACTAGTCGTCTATTAAAATAGTCGTTAGTTGCAGCCCTAGTTGCAAGGCGTTGCAAGGTGAATCTTTGGTCTGAACTATGCTTAAGGGGTACAGCAACAGGGACAGCACAAGGAGAGCGTGTTGCGACATTGCGGTGGCACTGGTTGTATCCGGTAAGGAGGCTACTTTGTTTTTCTTTTCTGTTACTTTTCCTTTCCTTGTTTCCTGTTTTTATTTTCTGTTCATAAAGACATAGATTAGGCTGTAGGCCTAATATATAGGCTCATTAAATACAAGTTGTAGATGCTAACGGTATTATCTTTGTTTCTGAAGAACGATTGTAGATAACGTTAACGTCAACGTCAGTTAGGCTGATTAACAATTATTAACAATTATTATCACCAACAGTTCCCAACGATATCTCAGTATCTCAATATGGATGTTTCCTGTGTAAAAACGAGTGGCTAAAAATGCCTATCGGAAAGGGGTTAGGCCTAATAAATAAATATTTACTGCTGGTCATAGGCCTACTCCATCTGCTAATGCTTTGTGGGGTCAAAGGTGATTGTAAAATAGTCTTTAGTTTAAAATGTGCGACGTTTTTTGCTAACATTAGGCTACTGTCTTTTACACAAAAGGAGGTGAGCAAAAAAATCTACTCCCTCCGGACCCAGTACAACCGGTACAGCAAGACACCACCATCAGGGGGTGCCGGTGGGAGAACTGGCAGGCAGGACTGGGTATTGAGGAGGCTCTCTTTCCCGGAGCCATATATCAGGAAGAGAGCTTCGCTGTCCAACGTGGATGAAAAGGTATTTATTTAAAGTAAAACAACACATATATGGGCCTAGGTATCAAGAGAAGGCTAGAGTTACTGTGTCATGTCATTCTCCACTACATCTGCATTGGAGTAAATAGCTGGAATAGCAGTTTGTTTAGATTACCCGTTGTTGTACATTGCATTTCCTGTTCGTTAAATTTCAGTTTTATCTGTCTTTGTTTACCATTGGCTCAACTACTACTTGGAGATTGATAATAGAATAGGCTACATACAACTATAAATAATTAATCTGTGCTGGAATATGAAATATAAAACAATTTAATATGATACAGCTTGATTATTAATTACACCTACACACATGATTACATTTTGTCCCACTGCCATGCTACAGCACCAGCGTCTGAGCACATGTAATCACAGAGGATGTCTCTGTTCCTCTTAGCCTGCAGAGTGGTGTTTGTGCTGCGTGGTAGGGCAGCCTGGGCAAGGGTGGGACCATGTTCACCAGGGCCATCCTGCTCGCTGGGAAGCAACATTTTAAACGTTGTTTTGTTACAATGTGCTGAATTTTTCAAAAAGTACTGAAAGCAACTAAATAGGCCTGTTTTTATGATTTTTAGAAGGATGAAAAATTCGACCACTATTGTCATTGAAACCTTTAATTGTTATATCCCCTACCGTTAATTGAAAATCCTCTGCTCCTGGGTGAGGCCGCGGCTAGGGTATGGCTTCAGGATATACTCCTTGAGTGGGAAAGCCTCATCAGCCACTATGGTATAGGGTGAGAGCAGCTCTGTACCAGAAAGTGGTGCAGGGTCGGGGATGTTGGCTGTCTTCTGCTCAAGGGACTGCTGGAGTGAGCAGCCCCTGAAAACCCCACCATCAGACACCCTGCCATTGCATCCCACATCCACATAAAGGAAGCGGTAGTTACTGTCCACCAGGGCCATCAACACAACAGAGAAGCTGTTTTTATAATTATAAAAGGTAGACCCTGAGGATGGTGGAGGGATAATTGTGATGTGTTTCCCATCCAAGGCACCAAGGCAGTTAGGGAATTGCCACTGGTCCTGGAATCCCTTTGCCACCTTCTTCCACTCCTCTGTGGTGTTGGGGCACTGAAAAACAAAGATTATTTTTTAAATAATGTGTAATTTATAATAATGTGTAATTTGTATTGATATATTCTTTTTCTTTTACAGATTGTTGAAGGAGAGACGGATAATGTGGAGGGACTGGACGTGGAAGTGGAGGAGAGCAGTGAACCTGAGGGAGGAGGCAGCACCTGCCTCGTCCCTCAGGTTCAGAAGGTCGCAGGCGGTTAAAGAAAGAGGCAGGAAACGGAAAAGAAAGAAGATGAGGTCCTATTTGCAGTAGGCAACTTCCTAAGAAATAGGATCGAACAGAGGGAGGACACAATATCAGTATTTTGTAAAATCCTCAAGATGAAAATGAGGCGAATCAAGGACCCAAATATTTTATTAGAACTAGAGCACCAGCTGGAGGAAGCCTGCTACCAGGCTCCACTTAAAAATAGATCCAACCAAGCCCCCCCCCCAAGCCCCCCCCAAGCCTCTCACACCTACCCCTTACCCTTATTACCCCCAAACATATCAGTCACTTTGAATTCGGCCATTTTATATTAATCTCTATTTAAATTAGTTGTATTCATTTTTAGATATTTAATCGGTTATTGTAAATTTGAATTGCCCCTTCCCTTACCTTCGCCTCATTTTCATCTCACTGTTTTATTGATTTTTATGAAGGCGCTGATTTTAGGGATTTTTTTGTATATATATATATTTGTATATCTTTGATATAGGCTATATATTTATTTATTATTTTATTTATATTTTTATGTATATATTTTATTTTAATTAATTAATAAATAATTGATTTATATTTTTGTCTAATTTGTCTATAAATTATTAACATTTGATCTAAACTGTTTCTTATGTTGAACATTATTAGGCCGGGTGTTCTCTTTAATTGATGTGATGCTGTCATGTGCAGTTTTGATGACATTATTAGGCCGGGTGTTCTCTTTAATTGATGTGATGCTGTCATGTGCAGTTTTGATGACAGCTTCACTAGCACGGGAACACACATTTTTCAGTAAACCTTTGTAAACTGGATTACATTTCATGTAACTTTAAACAGCAGACCTCATTGACATGTGAGTAAAGTGTTAAAGAGGTCTGCTGTTTAAAGTAGATGAGGTGTATACTTGGTAAACACATTGAAGTATTTTTCTTTCTTTTTTGTAACAACAATTACACCGTACCAATGTAAATAAGATAAAGAACTTGCCTTCAGGTAGTTTAGGACACTGTAGATTGCGCTGCATGTTTCCGGAATGATCTCTGCAACAGTAGAGTGCCCCACGCGGAACAGGTAGGCCAGGCTCCTGAAGCTCTCGCCTATAGAGAAAGTGTGTTTTATTGTGGTTGACATGAGACTTATAAATGACAAGCCAATATATAAGTATGCAATTGACAGCAGCACTATATTATTGGTAGGCTATATACGAAAAGGCTAAATTAGGCTAATATAATTTAGGCTATATTAGGCTAAATATGACAGAATGTTCACTCACCTGTTGCCAAGAAGCGGAGAGTTATCGTCAGTCTCTCGCCAGCTGAAATGCAGTCCCGGTAATTTGTGTTTGCCTTCTGAATTAAAGGCCTCACCAGATCCTCCAGATGATGGAATAGGACCGGGGACAGGCGTGTACA
>OLKM01005364.1:0-17414 GCA_900291075.1 Melanogrammus aeglefinus | reverse complement strand
CACCATAGCGAGCTCGGCATTGCATGAGGCTGTTGTCGACCCTGCCGAATTCCCCAAATTTGGAATCTCGATTGCAAAAATTCTGGTATGGGGGACTGCCTCGCCGCTCTCCCTGGATCTGTTGTTTCTAAGAAATAATTGGTATGACTGGGCTTCATCGCGCTGTCTGCTGTATCCATTCCAGGTTTTGCAACGCTATGCTTTCTTCCAAAGATCACGCAAACGATCACGCCCAAGCACTGCTATTGTAATGCATTGCGCTTCAAATATGGAACTCTAGTCTTGCAATAACGTATTCAATTAGGCCTAATCATGTTTTTCCATTTCCATAAAGAGATAATCATTGGTTCTGTATAAGTCTCTCTTCTGGCCACGACCCAGCATAGCTCGACCTAGCGAGCTATGCTGGGTCGGCCAGTTTGACTAGCATTGTTGGGACGCCTGTGATCCGGGCCGGTTTAGAGGCCTACATCTGAGGTTTGGTAAACATCGCCTGTGAATAACCAGAGGAGTCGCTCTGAGATTGAATTCCTGCCGTTCTATTATTAACTAAAGTTGGTTTTTGTAAAAGTGTTACGTCGGTCTCAGCAGCTTTCTCACTCCTTGTGGGCTACTGAAAGCAGGTTTGCGCATGCGATAAATGCAAGGCCGGTTCTCTAGTCAGTTCAACTAATGATTCTTTTTGCAAAAGTGTAACGTCGGCCTCAGCAGCTTTCTCACTCCTTTTGTGCTATGAAAGCTGGTCTGCTGCGACATAAAATGCTTACGGCGCTGTCTCAGTAAACTAATGTTGTTTTGTAAAAGTGGTACGTCGGGCCTCAGCAGCTTTCTCACTCCTTTATGTGTACTGTATATAGAGCCTGTTGCCTGCAGCATTCAATATTGCCTTATCGGCCATATTACCAACCTGAACACGCCAGATCTCGTCTGAGTCTCGGAAGCTAAGCAGGGTCGGCCTGGTTAATACTTGGATGAGAGACCGGCTGGCGAATACCAGTGTATGTAGCTTTTTTTTTCAATCGACTCGCATTGCCTCCGTGGGGCCTACCGTGACCTGATCTTCTTACTGCCCACCGATTTGTGATGAGATTTAGGTCCACGTCGTACCTAACACACAACGTCTCTCAAAAACTATTTTTTGTGAAACATCAGAGGACAGTAATAGTGGATTTACTGCCAGCAGGAGCCACCAGAGAGCGTGAACACGACAGTTCTATATATTTTTCTTAAACGTTCACGCCACACCAACACGCACCACACGCACTTAAGATCCATGTGGAGGACGGCCGAAAATACCCACCCATTCTCTGACACTTTTAACCATTTACTGGTTGCACAAACATTGAACATCACACACACACACACACGCGCACGACACACACACACACACACAACACACCACACACACACACACACACACACACCACACACACACACAACACACACACATCACACACACACACACACACACACACACACACACACACACACACACACACACACACACACACACAACACGCCATGCGCAGTGTATTGCAGATCATTTAGTAATTTCATATTTCACTATAATCGTTTTACATGGATAAGGAGTTTTACTGAATCAATTATTGCCGTCTATATTAAACTAATGATTGTTTTTGTAAAAGTATAACGTCGTCGGGCCTCAGCAGCTTTCTCACTCCTTATGTGTTACTTGTAAAAGCCTGGTTTTGCTGCAGCAATAATTGCTTACGGTCATACCACCCTGAACACACGCCCCGATCTCGTCTGATCTCGGAGCTAAGCAGGGTCGGGCCTGTTTAGTTACTTGGATGGGAGACCGGCCTGGGAATACCAGGTGCTTCGTAGGGCTTTTTCTTTTTCAACTCGAGCTCATTGCCTCCGTGGCCTACCGTGGACCTGATCTTTACTGCCAACTGTTTGAGAGAATTTTAAGGCAACGTACAAAGACTCAACACCACGTCTCTCAAACTATTTTTGTGAAACATGAGGTACAGTATAAGTGATACTGCCAGCAGGGGAGCACCAGAGAGCTGAAACGAACCAGTTCTATTTTTTCTTAAACGTTTCACCACAACCAACATGCACACACTCTCACTTAAGATCATGGGGAGGACGGCGAATATAACCCACCACATTCTCTGACACTTTAACCCATTTACATTGGTTAACAAACATTTAACATCATCACACTCACACACTACACACAACGACACACAGCACACACACACACAGACACACAACACACACACACACACACACACACACACGCACACATCACACACACACACACACACACACACACACACACGTGCATCAGCAGTGTATTGCAGATCATTTAGTAATTCATTTATTTCACTAGAATCGTTTACATGGGATAAGGAGTCTACTGAATCAATTATTGCGCGTCTATTATTTAAACTAATGATTGTTTTTTGTAAAGTATAAAGTACGTCGGGCCTCAGCAGCTTGTCCTTCACTCCTTATGTGTACGTTACTGTATCAAGACCTGGTTTTGCTGCATCAATAATAATTGTATTGGCCATACCACCCTGAACACACACTCCGATCCACTCTGATCATCGGGAAGGCTATAGCTAGGTGTCGGCCCTGGTTAGTACTTGGATGGGAGACCGGCGTGGGAATCTACAGGTACTGTAAGCTTTTTTCTTTTTCAACTCGAGCTCATTGCCTCCGTGGCCTACCGTGACCTGATCTTACTGCCAACCGTTGTGAGAGAATTTAAGCAAACGTACAAAGAGCTCACACACGTCTCTCCAAAACTATTTTTTTGTGAAACATGAGGACAGTATTAGTGATACTGCCAGCAAGGGGGAGCACCAGGGAGCTGAACGACAGTTCTATATTTTTCTTAAACGTTCACCCACACCAACAGCGCACACACACACGCACTTAAGTCATAGGAGGACGGACGAAAATATCCCCAACTTACCATCTTCTCTGACACCTTTAACCATTTACCTTGGTACAAACATTGAACATCACACAACACACACACACACACACACACACACACACACCACACACACACACACACACACACACACCACACACACACACACACACACCACACACACACGCATGCGCAGTGTATTGCAGATCATTTAGTAATTCATATTTCACTATAATCGTTTACATGGATAAGGAGTTTACTGAATCAATTATTGCCGTCTATATTAAACTAATGATTGTTTTTATAAAAGTATAACGTCGGGCCTCAGCAGCTTTCTCACTCCTTATGTGTTACTGTATAAAGCCTGGTTTTGCTGCAGCAATAATTGCTTACGGCCATACCACCCTGAACACGCCCGATCTCGTCTGATCTCGGAAGCTAAGCAGGGTCTGGCCTGGTTAGGACTTCGATGGGAGACAGCCTGGGAATACCAGGTGCTGTAAGCTTTTTCTTTTTCAACTCGAGCTCATTCATTGCCTCCGTGGCCTACCGTGACCTGATCTTTACTTGCCAACCGTTTGAGAGGATTTAAGCAACGTACAAAGACTCACAACGTCTCTCAAAACTATTTTTGTGAAACATGAGGACAGTTATAGTGATACTGCCAGCAGGGAGCACCAGAGAGCTGAAACGACAGTTCTATATTTTTCTTAAACGTTCACCCACACCAACACGCACACACGCACTTAAGATCATGGAAGGACGGCGGCGAAATACCCACCCCATTCTCTGACACTTTAACCATTTACCTTGGGTACAAACATTGAACATCACACACACACACACACACACACACACACACACACACACCACACACACACACACACACACACACACACACCACACACACACACACACACGCATGCGCAGTGTATTGGCAGATCATTTAGTAATTCATATTTCACTATAATCGTTTACATGGATAAGGAGTTTTACTGAATCAATTATTGCCGTCTATATTAAAACTAATGATTGTTTTTGTAAAAGTATTACGTCGGGCCCTCAGCAGCTTTTCTCACTCCTTATGTGTTACTGTATAAAAGCCTGGTTTTGCTTGCAGCAATAATTGCTCTACGGTCATACCACCACCCTGAACACGCCCGATCTCGTCTGATCTCGGAAGCTAAGCAGGGTCGGGCCTGTTTAGTACTTGGATGGGAGACCGCCTGGGAATACCAGGTGCTGTAAGCTTTTTCTTTTTCAACTCGAGCTCATTGCCTCCGTGGCCTACCGTGACCTGATCTTTACTGCCAACCGTTTGAGAGAATTTAAGCAACGTACAAAGACTCACAACGTCTCTCAAAACTATTTTTGTGAAACATGAGGACAGTATAGTGATACTGCCAGCAGGGAGCACCAGAGAGCTGAAACGACAGTTCTATATTTTTCTTAAACGTTCACCCACACCAACACGCACACACTCACTTAAGATCATGGGAGGACGGCGAAAATACCCACCCATTCTCTGACACTTTAACCATTTACATTGGTACAAACATTTAACATCACACACACACACACACACACACACACACACACACACACACACACACACACACACACACACACACACACACACACACACACACACACACACACACACACACACACCACACACACACACACACACACACACACACACACACACACACACACACACACGCATGCACAGTGTATTGCAGATCATTTTAGTAATTCATATTTCACTATAATCGTTTACATGGATAAGGAGTCTACTGAATCAATTATTGCCGTCTATATTAAACTAATGATTGTTTTTGTAAAAGTATAACGTCGGGCCTCAGCAGCTTTCTCACTCCTTATGTGTTACTGTATAAAGCCTGGTTTTGCTGCAGCAATAATTGCTTACGGCCATACCACCCTGAACACGCCCGATCTCGTCTGATCCCGTTCAGGTGTGCAAGCAGGAAGCGAATGAGCAGAGAGAGCAGGTGGACTTTTTTGTTTGTGCTAGATTGAAAGTGAGTGAGTGTGTTTTTCCTTTTTGTGTTTTTTTTCCCCCAGCAGCTTGCTGTTAGGGGGAACGTCTTTTTTGTTTGTGCGTTTGTTTGAATGAGTGACGTAATGGAGAGGAGAGAGCGAGTAGAGAGGAGTAGGACGGATCTCATGGCAACTGACAGCGGACCGGCAAGCACAACGACACAGAATATGGACAACGGCATGGAGCAGATATCACCCAAGAACACCGACCATGGAAAGACCCCGACCACGAGTAGGATCATGGACAACGGCAAGACGCAGCAACCGACAAAGAACGCCGACATTGGAAAGGAAACGACTACGAGAAGGATCACGGACAACAGTAAAAGTACCTCGAAATTTTTTCAAAGCGCAGATAAGAAATTTGAGAAGGAGCTTACCTTGGCGGTAGAGATCGTTGGAGATGAGATGGTGACTATGATGGAACTTCTAAGTGAGGTTAAAAAAACGTGCGGGGTGGTGAATGGATGCCGTTTTAAGTTACCCAAAAAGTACGAAATAACAATGGGCAATGTTGAAGGGAAGGATAAATTGTTAGATGGGATTAGAATAAAGAAGAGCACGGTAGTGGCAAAAGAAATTAGAAATGACGAATTAGTTGTATCTTTTTTAAACTTGCCGACGTACATTGTGGATGGTGTCATTATTGCCAAACTTGCAGAATGGGGAGTTAAGGCAATCTCGCCAATTAAAAGAAGAATGTGGCCAGGAACGGACATAGCCGATGGAACCAGGTTCTTGAAGGTCCGGTTCACTGAAACAGTGAAATCGTTACCTTACTCAACGAAGTTCGAAACACTAGAGGGGGGAGAGTACTTCCGCGTGATCCATGACAGGCAGATGAAAGTATGCAGATTATGTATCAAACCGGGTCACATCTTCAGAGAATGCCCAGAATTTAGATGTCACAGGTGTCAAAAACAGGGACACTATGCAAGGGAGTGTGTTCCAGAAGCAGCGGAGAGAGAGGATGTCAGCGTCGCGGAGGAGGTCAACAGCACTGACAGCGAGGAGGAGGAGCCGGAGGACAGCGACGAGGACGACATGCAGACGGAGGGAGACCCAGGGGGCGTCCCAGAGAGCAGGGCGGAGACCATGGTGCAGAACCAAAGACGGCATCCCCTGAGTGACGTCGCAGCAGGAGACGTGTTGGGGGCTGTGTGGCAGGAGGAGAGCCGGTCCGGAGAGGAATCGAGTGGAGAGAAGGCTCCCCGCGAGACGACTCCAGCAGACGGAACCGGAAGAGTTGGGGTAAAGCAGTATGGAGATGGAAACCGAGACCAGAGGGATACTGCGATGGACTTCATGATTATCGAGGATATTTCAGAGGCAGAGAGTGTAAGCAGACCGCAGAAGGAACGAAAGGCGGAGGAGACCACAAAGAAAAGGAAAGCTGCGCTCCAAGCTGAGGAGAAAAGGAGGAAGAGGGAGGAAAGAAGGGCAAAATGAAGGTTGGAAATGAAACCATAATTATGTGTTTAATGTTAAGCTTGATTTCATTCAACACAAATGGGCTAAGAAATCAAAGCAAATTTGGAAAACTATTAATTAAATGTAAAAATAATGACATGTTATGTCTGCAGGAAACGAACTGGACAGACCATATCATGAAAGATATAAAAACGAAATGGAAAGACATTATGTATGCAAACCATGGTACGGATAAATCATGTGGGGTAGCAATCCTGATAAAAAATAATACTGTAGAAAACCTCAAAGAAATCTACAAAGATAAGAAAGGAAGAGTCATAATCATAGAATTTAAATACAAAAAGATAGAGTACCGAATAATTAATATATATGCACCAAATATAGAAGCAGACAGGAAGGCTTTTTTCTTGGATTTAGGGAAATGGTGTGTGGGAAACTGTATAATAGTGGGAGATTTTAATTTAAAAAGTACAAGGTTGGATATGGCAAGAGGGAAGGAATTAAAAAATGATGCTTCAAGAAAGGTTTTTCTGAAAACAATGGAGGAAAAACAATTAATTGATGTATGGAGGAACGAAAACCCAAACAGGAGAGAATACTCAAGAAGGCAAATGGTAATGGGGGAATTAAAACAAAGCCGAATAGACTTATGTATAGCACATCAGACAATGGTTAAATTTATAAAAAATATGGTGTATGAGTTAGGGGTGGGCGATATGGCCCTAAAAGAATATCACGATATTTCAAGGTATTTTGGCGATAACGATATATTTGACGATATGACAAAAAACTGAAAAAAAGGTTATTATATCAAGAACATACAATTGCAACAGTTTGTAAACAGCATATCAGTGTTTGCTACAATGCAAGTAATGGTCACTTTGCCTGAGTACTGAGTAAAAGCTAACAAAAAATTATCGCTCCATTCTTTGGTGCGTAACTCTTCAGATTCTGTATAAAATATAAATAGTACAAAATCAAATCAACCACAAAATCTAAAGTGCAGTTTGCAAAAATAAAAATAAAAATACACTTGAAACTTCAGTGCATAAATGTACAAACAACAACAAAACAAAAAATTAATTGCCATCAACAGAGGTTATAATGTGCAAGGGTTAGGGTCGGTTAGGGTTAGGGTTAGGTATGTCAGGACGAGGTTCGTCCTGACATACAGCGAGCGAGCGAAACGGCGACGAAAACTCGCGCGAGGGTGTCTCCTGATATGCAGCGTGACGATTTTGTCGCGAGTGTATTTTATTGGTTAAGAATCCAAACCAATCAAATCATCGAGGATGTAAACACATTCACAACAGGAAGCAGCGTGTACTTATCAACCAATAAGAAGTGTTTAGAGGGCGGGACACCGCCGCGAAATGTCGTCCAGACAGAGACAACGCGAGCGATAAATTCAGGGTTGAGCGACATGGCTGGACGGCGCGACGTCGCTCGCGGCACGTCAGGTCAGGCTCATTGAAAAGTACACACTCTAATCACTTTTCCTCGCTCGCTCACTCGCGTCGCTGTCGCATCGCTGTATGTCAGGATGGGGTGTAACGGTGCGATGTTATTACGTCAACCAAACAGAATATCACGATATGATTTTTTTTTATCATGTAAAAAAATATACCGGTATTATCGTGAACGATATGATATGGCCCACCCCTAGTATGAGTTCACATCATTCAGTGACCATGCAATCCTGTCAATAGAGGTTGGTACTGGGATAGAGAGAAGGGGAGGAGGAGTGTGGTGCCTAAACAGTACTCTCCTAGAGGAAGAGGGATATAGAAATAAAATAGTGGCCTGCATAGAGAATGGAAAAAAGAACATGGACATGTGTAGAAACAAGGGATTATGGTGGGAAAAGCTGAAGCAAAAGATAAGGACAATAAGTATTAGATATGCAAAGGTCCGGGCTTTTAAAGAAAGAGAGAAAATAAAATGTTTGAAGGATGAGCTGGCAGAAGAGGCAGAAAGAATTGATAAGGATCCAAAACATAGCATAGAAAAATACATAAAGGTGAAATCCAAACTGGACGTTTATGAACAGAATAAATGTATGGGGGCAATAACAAGGAGTAGGGAGAAATATGCGATGAAGGGGGAGAGATGCACAGGCTATTTTTTGGGATTAGAAAAAAAGAAACAGGAAAGGGTATATATTGAAGAGTTAGAAAATGAAAATGGAGAGATAATAAATGATTTTGTAGACATTATTGGAAATGTTGGGACATTTTATAAAAATCTATACAAAAAAGTGAATGCAAAGAAGGAAGATATAAATACAGTATTAGGTAATATTAATAAAACGATAACAAATGATGAGAAAAGTAGGTGTGATGACAACATCAAAGACATAGAAATAAAGGAATCAATAATGTCATTAAAGACCAATAAAAGTCCGGGAACAGATGGCCTTACAAGTGAATTTTATAAAACATTTATCGACGATCTGCTCCCAATTTTAAACAGAATTTATGCAGAGATGGAGAAGGAGCAGGAGATACCAGAGTCGCTGGCAACAGGACTAATAACGATCATATATAAAAATAAGGGAAGCAAAAGAAAACTGGAAAACTATAGGCCACTAACTGTATTAAACACGGATTACAAGATCTTAGCAAAGGTATTAGCAAACAGAATAAAAACAGCAGCACCAGCAATCATAGCACCAACACAGGCGTATGGGATACCAGGGAGGGATATATCGGACATTATTTGCACAATAAGGGACACAATCGAATGCATGGGGAAGGATGGTGGAATTATTTTAAGTATGGACCTTAATAAAGCCTTCGATAGGGTTGAGCATAGTTTTTTATTTTGCACATTAGAAAAATTTGGTTTTGGGCAAAGAATAATCAACTGGATTAAATTATTGTACAAAAATGCAAGGAGTAGGATCAAAATAAATGGAGCTATAACGGATCCTTTTCCATTGGAGAGATCTGTGAGGCAAGGGTGCCCGCTATCGGCAGTCCTTTACAGCTTAACTGCAGAAAGTCTTGCGGAAATGATAAAGAAGGATAAGGAAATAGAAGGGATAAAATTGCCAAATGGGGGTTACAGCAAAATACAGCAATATGCTGATGACACCACATGTATGGTAAAAAATATGAATAGCGTGAAAAGGATAATGGGAAAAATGGAAATATATGGGAGAGCAGCAGGGGCTAAAGTAAATATAGACAAAACTGAAATAATGTACGTCGGAAATATAAACCAAAATGATTGTAACATACCTTTTAGAATTTCAAAGGATTATATGAAAATATTGGGGATAAATATGGGAGTGAAAGAAAAGGAGGCAAGAGATGAGACATGGAATGGGGTAATAAATAAAGTGAAAAACACATTAAATGGGTGGAAGCTGAGGAGATTGAAATTAAAGGGGAAGGTTTTAGTGGTAAATGCATTAATACTATCCCAGATTGTCTATGCCTTGACTGTGATAGACATGCCAGAGTGGGTGCACAAAGAGCTAGACAGCACAATTAGAAATTACATTTGGGATGGGAAATTGGCAAGAATAGCACAAAAGACACTGATAGGGAAATATGAAGAAGGAGGATTGAAATTGGTTGACTTGAATATTAAGAAAAAAGCAATACGAATAAAAACTGTTAAAAAGTATCTGTACGATAGGGTTGATTATGGGTGGAAAAATGTTTTTAAGGAATATTTATATAAAAATGGAAGATGTGAAGAAAATGGTCTAATAATGATAATGAAAAACTCCATGTATGACAGAGTGCCTAGATATTATAAAGAGGTGTTTGATGCATGGGGGAAATACAGAATAAACATTAAATATGAATGCACAAAATACAGTCAGGTAATAAATCAACCAATATGGTGTAACCCATTGATAAAAATGAACAGTAACATGCTATGGGATAAAAAATGTTTTATTCCGGATTAACGCAAATAAAAGATTGCCTATATGAATTCATACCTGGGTTTCTAAGGTACCAGGCTATAATAGATGCAGTTAAGGAGTATGACGAAGAAATGAACGACACCACTACTGTAAATATGTACGATAAAATAAAAGAAAGCATACCAATGGATTGGGTGAGGCAAATAGAAAATAACGTGGTTACAGAAAGGAAAATAACGTTCCCCGAGCTATATATAGAAAGTAATGGGGAAAAAAGGCCACTAAGTGAATCAAAGGTAAAGGACTACTACAAAGCGCTGATCCAAAATGAATTTAAGGAACCTGCATCGGAAAAAGTTTGGGAAAAGGTGTTCCCAGGTATGGAAGTAAATCAAATATGGAAGCAGTGGAATGTAAGAAAAAATAGTATAGAATGTCAGGATCATGATTTTAAATTACGGCACAACAGACTGTACACAAATGTGGTGATACACCAAATAAATAAGATTGTAAGTAGGGAGTGCGATGTATGCAAAACTGATGCGGAGACATTAATACATTTGTATTATGAGTGTGACAAACTGAGGATCTTTTTCACGAAGTTAAAGGAATTCTTGCAGGAGAACTGGGGGAAGCAGTATTTTGAGGGAAAGGACTGGAAAAAAACATTTTTGTTTGGAGTATGGGAAAAGAAAGAGAAAGTAAACATAAATATGATAAACTATGTACTAAGTCATGCTAGATATGCTGTATGGCTAAGAAGGAATCTAGCACATTTTGAACAAAAAATAATATCTGTCTGGGCCTACTTTGTATCAGGGTTGAAAAAAGACATAAGTTTAATTTTTAAGCATGAAAAGGAAGAATTTCAACATTTTGTTAATGGATGCAGTTTCATTTCTGTCAATGACAAAGGAAAACTGATGTATAAGATTGAATAAAGCTTGGCAGGAGGACCTATTGTAGTAAAATGCTGATGTTATTGTAAAAAAAAAAAAAAAAAAAAAAAAAAAAACATGCCCGATCTCGTCTGATCTCGGAAGCTAAGCAGGGTCGGGCCTGGTTAGTACTTGGATGGGAGACCGCCTGGGAATACCAGGTGCTGTAAGGCTTATTCTTTTTCCAACTCGAGCTCATTGCCTCCGGTGGCCTACCGTGACCTGATCTTTACTGCCAACCGTTTGAGAGAATTTAAGCAACGTACAAAGACTCACAACGTCTCTCAAAACTATTTTTGTGAACATGAGACAGTATAGTGATACTGCCAGCAGGGAGCACCAGAGAGCTGAAACGACAGTTCTATGTTTTTCTTAAACGTTCACCCACACCAACACGCACACACGCACTTAAGATCATGGGAGGACGGCGAAAATACCCACCCATTCTCTGACACTTTAACCATTTACCTTGGTATAACAAACATTTAACATACACACACACACACACACACACACACACACATACACACACACACACACACACACACACAACACCACACACACACACACACACCACCACACACACACCACACACTCGCATCTGAGCATGCGCAGTGTATTGCAGATCATTTAGTAATTCATATTTCACTATAATCGTTTACATGGATAAGGAGTCTACTGAATCAATTATTGCCGTCTATATTAAACTAATGATTGTTTTTGTAAAAGTATAACGTCGGGCCTCAGCAGCTTTCTCACTCCTTATGTGTTACTGTATAAAGCCTGGTTTTGCTGCAGCAATAATTGCTTATGGACATACCACCCTGAACACGCCCGATCTCGTCTGATCTCGGAAGCTAAGCAGGGTCAGGGCCTGGTTAGTACTTGGATGGGAGACCGCCTGGGAATGGCTCATGACCCCTGAAAGTCCCTATCACCTCAACCCTGGGATCGATCCAAAAGGATCGACGATCAAAACGGACGGCTCCATCTGGTGGCCACTGGTGGGAGGTTTTATTTCCAGAAATATCATATGTGCAAGGCCTCGATTATCAATATCCACTCGTCTGCTGAATGTTTTGTTTATTATTTTCATACTTTGAGTTGATGTAGCTGATAATATTCATAGAATCAAGTGGAAAGGTGTTTAATTGTTACATTTTTGGGCTGAATTAAGAAAAAGAATAGGAATGTATTCAGTGCCCTCTCACTTTGTCTGGATAACAGAGCCATTCACAGAACTCATTGTTTTGACCACACAGGGAGTGCAGCCAGCACAGTGGGGGTGTATTCACTCCTCTGGTTGCGGGAGTGAAGACACAAGGACTTCTAATTTCTTTGGTGTGTTTTTTCTTTCCACTACCCCACCCCTTGTGAAAGCCAAGCACACAGAGACTCCAAAATACTTTTACAACTTTTATTTTTCACCCAGAATGTGTTTCATTGAAAAGGCAATGCATATAAAACACAAGTTAACAAGATCTGTTTAGTTAAAAGCTCGCCCACCACACAAGGTACAGATCTACAGGCGAGAACACAAGGACGAGAGCACAAACATGTACTACCATTTGCAACATTTTAGTTAAACATGGAGCTGACAGACATACACACATCACAAGGACAGGCACATATAAATAACATTAATAATAATCAAAAACACTCAACAATTAAAGAACACACTTGTGCTTAAGATAAAAATTAACAAATAGCTTGTACAGGCTGAAGTGCAAATTAGCCTTTTGTGTTTTTTTGTGTTTTCTTTGGCAAACTTGTTAAACATGAAGCAGACAAATACAAACATCACAAAGACATGAAGCTGACAAAGACAAACAAACAACACGCATGACAAAAACACAGATTATTTAAACATGAACAACCACTAAAGGGTATGTAAACTGATTGTGTTAGATTGGAACTGATTAAGGTTAAAAGATTGGCCTCGATATATTGAACATAGACCAGACAGATAAAGTAATTTTTAACAAAAACATAAATAAATAAAAATAAAACTAAAAGAACCTTCAAGTAAAATTGCAAAGTGCATTTTTTTGAATGATATAAATAGATAATGCTTGCTGAAGCACTTTAAAAACACAAAGAAAGAGGCAAACACACAAAAACAAGCCTCTTTCTCTCCTACAGATGGCACAGGAACAGTGGCATCACATAGGTAAGTTATTCACACACACACACATTTACAGGTATTTACACAGTCCTCCTTTCCAACTCTGCATCCACGACACTCTTAAAGTGTTCAAAGTCGCCATACGCCACATTGTCGAAGCCAGGGGTAATGGACTTCCTGGTGGATGGACAGTAGGAAAAGATTTTCTGTATGCTTCCAGCAACTTTGTCCTTGGAAGGGGTGTACCTCTTCCGCTGTCCACCACCGTTTGGCACGTGGCAAGCCCCACATGGCCTTAAAGACTTGTTGGGCATGAATGCCTTCACTGTTGGTGCAGGAGGGACAAAGCTCTGGCTGCAGGATGGCCCACGAAACAGGACGGAGGGGGCCTGTGGCTGTGCGGGGAGGACCAGCAGTATGGGTGCTGCCGACACAGGGGGTGGGCCGTAGGTCAAGGCAGCAGGTGGCCTCGGCTGGAGGTGGGTGGGCGCAGGAGGCCTCGGCAGAATGGGGGTGGGCGCCGGAGGTTTCGGCCGGGTGGAGGACGACAACCCAGTGGGCTGAACGGGCCGGTTCGCAGTAGTCACATGCTCTGGCTCATCAACAAATAATCTGTGAATATAAAATACACATGTGATCAGTATTGATAGGACGTGTGTGCTATTTGCTTTCCACAGCCAACAGGTGAAACAAAGTGCTTATGACCACTTACCTCCGCTTCTCACCACGTCTCTTTCCAGCCTCGTGATGGATGTGCCGGTACTGGACCTGAGGCCGGTCTGGCGGAGGGAGGGATGTTGGCAGCGCAGGAGCCTCCGGGAACGGTGCGTCCGACAGCACTTCAGGTGAGGAGTCACCTTGGGTAGTACTGTCGCCCCGTAGTTGGCCTTCTTCTCCTCCCTAGCAGTGAAGGTCGAGATCGACTTCGCGTTGATGTTGGGAAGTGGAATGTCGAGACCGCCGAGGATGGGGTCGTCAGCAATTCTTTTGTACTGTCCCTTCAAAGAAGTCGTGACCTTGCTAGGGGAGGTGAGCTGGTTGGCCGGTGCGCGGTGCATCAGCATCTTGAGGAGGAGGTAGAGCAGGCGACTTTCCTCGGTCACCTGTGTGCTGCCTGAGAGCATACCTCATCCAGCCAAACTTGGTCTTCTGGGCTGCTCTGGTCTCAGGAGAGTCCGCCCCAAGACACCGACCAAACAAGGTGAAGCCCCACCTTGACTCATACCGCTTGACAAAGCGGGCAGTGGTCTTGTCATGGTCATGGAGAGCGTTGGCTGCGGCGGTGATCTTCTGCCGGAGGTTGGCCGGCCACAAGGAGGAGGTCGCTGTCATCAGCCAGTTTTAGGAGGAGCCCGGCCAGTGCCTCCACTTCCTCTATACCCGGTAGATGCAGGTGACGGTGGGTCATGAACACGTCTTGCAGGGCAGGACTTTCCTCCTCTTTCTGCCCTGTTCTGCCTGAGTGAGGACGACGTGCTTCTCACTGAGGCGGTCTATCGGGTCCTCCTCTGCATCGGAAGACATGCCAAGACCCTCGTCCGCCGTCTCATCATCGTCGCCCTGAGTTGTCGACACCGACAACTCCTCCTCCTCCTCCCCCTCCTCCTCACGCGACTGCTCTTCCTCAACTGCAAATATACAATTGTACTAATCACAAACATTTCTACACAGCAACAATAGTGTTTTTGCACCAGGTTTTTGGCATCATTGTTTTAACTACAGTGTCTTAAACCACTGTACCTTTCTGCACGTAGTAGTCCCTGGCAGTGAAGCTGGTGGACTGGCACATGGCGTACCCCACACCAAGGAGCTCCTCCTCGTCGGGGTGCTCGTATGCTTCGGGGACTGGCATCGGTGCAGCAAAGTTGGGCTCCAGGACGTGCTTCTTTCCGAAAAGAACCTCGGAAATTTTGCTGTTGGTGTATTAGCCTAGGACAACACGCTCGCCAGATTGTCAAGGGATTAACACGGTCGCCAAATTGCTTCATGTTACAATTACTCTCGCATCAGCTGTTGTCTAAACAGTCACATTTACCCATATTAACACATATCCACATCAAACTGACCAAGAAAACGTTGATTGACGCCGAAAAGCAACAAGTTTGCAGGTATGAGACGTAGCCCTTACTATTGTAAACAGTGTCGTTAGCCGCGCCTAGCTATCGTTACAAAACACACATTAATCAGCTTATTATTTCAACGACCCTTGGGTGAATATAGTAATGCCATACACAGTTGGAAAGCTTAGATTGCCACGATTAAAACGAGACTCCCCACGGGTAATATGGTTGCTCACCGACAAAACGGCGATAGGTTGACTAAAGTCTACCCAGCAGTTAAAAACGTACCCACTACGTCTTCCCTTTATACCCAACGACCCGCGTTATGACACGGTCGAATCTTTTCTCTTTCTACAAATCGAAACAGCTTAATCAAACCGTAAAGAAAAGGTCTAATTATTAACTAGCAAACGATGCAGGGATAAACATTTACCTGAGTGAAACCTCCGATGACAGCTTCACCAAACTAGTGGCACGTCCGCCTTGATCGTGAACAGAAGAAATTAGTATTCCAATCCACGTTCAATGATTTGGTCTGTTGGGCGTCAGCTCTTGCTCAGCATTGCTCAACCATTGGGCTGAAGGCTGCTCAGCTCTGCTCAGCACCGCTCAACATTGGTCGGCTGACGGGATAGCAAGGACTGGAGGGAAATTGCTTGGGAATACCAGGTTGCTGTAAGCATTTTCTTTTCTCAACTCGAGCTCATTGCCTCCGTGGCCTACGTGTAACCTGATCTTTACTGCCAACCGTTTGGAGAGAATTTAAGCAACGTTTATAAGACTCATCAACGTTCTCAAAACTATTTTTGTGAAACATGAGGACAGTATAGTGTACTGCCAGCAGGGAGCACCAGAGAGCTGAAACGCGACAGTTCTATGTTTTTCTTTAAACGTTTCACCCACACCAACACGCACACACGCACTTAAGATCATGAGAGGACGGCGAAAATACCCACCCTTCTCTGACACTTTAAACCATTTACCTTGGTACAAACATTTAACATCACACACACACACACACACACACACACACACACAACACAACACACACACACACACACCACACACACACAGCACACAACACACCACACACGCGATGCGCAGTGTATTGCAAGCAATCATTTAGTAATTCATATTTCACTATAATCGTTTACATGGATAAGGAGTCTACTGAATCAATTATTGCCGTCTATATTAAACTAATGATTGTTTTTGTAAAAGTATAACGTCGGGCCTCAGCAGCTTTCTCACTCCTTATGTGTTACTGTATAAAGCCTGGTTTTGCTGCAGCAATAATTGGTTACGGCCATACCACCCTGAACACGCCCGATCTCGTCTGATCTCGGAAGCTAAGCTGGGTCGGGCCTGGTTAGTACTTGGATGGGAGACCGCGTGTGAATACTAGGTGCTGTAAGCTTTTCTTTTCAACTCGAGCTCATGCCTCCGTGGCCTACCGTGACCTGATCTTTACTTGCCAACCATTGAAGAGAATTTAAGCAAGTACAAAGAGTCACAACGTCTCTCCAAAAACTAATTTTTGTGAAACATGAGACAGTATTATGGTGATGCCAGCAGCCAGGAGAACCAGAGAGCTGAAAACGACAGTTCTATATTTTCCTTAAACGTTTCACCCCACTACAACACGCACACGACGCACTTAAGATCATGGGAGGACGCGAAAATACCCACCCCATTCTCTGACACTTTAACCATTTACCTTGGTACAAACATTTAACATCACACACACACACACACACACACACACACACACACACACACACACACACACACACACACACACACACACACACACGCATGCGCGCGTGCCAGTGTATTGCAGATCATTTAGTAAATTCATATTTCACTATAATCGTTACACATGGATAAGGAGTCTATGAATCAATATTGCCGTCTATAATTAAACTAATGATTGTTTTGTAAAAGTATAACGTCGGGCCTCAGCAGCTTCTCACTCCTTATGTGTTACTGTATTAAAGCCTGGTTT
>OLKM01005363.1:0-17416 GCA_900291075.1 Melanogrammus aeglefinus | reverse complement strand
AGGGGTCGTCCCCGACCCGGGCTCCCGCTCTGTGGGTGGAGAGAGGACAGGTTGGAGCCGGGCTGCCCTCCGGCTCTGGGGACGGAAACCGTGTAGACCGGACCTCTTGCCTGTGATCCTGACTGTGGACCTGACCTATGTGGAAACCCTGACCCTGTGGACCTGAGACCTGTGGACTCTGTTGGACCTGACCTGTGGACTGACCTGTGGACCTGTGGACCTGACCTGTGGAACGCTGACGCCTGTGGACCTGTTGACCTGACCTGTGGACCTGACTCTGTGGAACCTGTGGACCCTGACCTGTGGACCTGTGGAGACCTGAACCTGTGGACCTGTGGAACCTGACGCTGTGGACCTGTGGACCTACCTGTGAACTCTGACCTGTGGAACCTGACCCTGTGGACCTGAACCTGTGGACCTGACCTGTGGACCTGTGGAACCTGTATTCGTCCAATCCCACTTGAAGTAACATTGTATAGCCTGTTAAATTTGGAATGTAGTCAAGAAAATCAAGACTGATTTTATGTCTGATTTAACTCTAATTGCATCATACAAAATTTTTAGGTTTAGGTGTTTAACTGGGTGCAATCCAGTCCAACTCGATATCAGCGCCGACTTGTCCCGATCTTTCGTTGAATATTCATTTGATTCCAATCCGCGCAAAGAAGGTGAAGTCACCTATGGAGTGGTATTGCAGGGTTGAAGCTAAGGTAAACCCTATTATCGGTCATGGGTCAGGGTTCAAGGCTAAGGTAAACCATGTTATCGGGTTCAGGAAATTTAAGCTAAGGTAAACCCTACTGTAGGGTCAGGGTTTGTGTTGCTGTGGGCTGCAGTAAATCACAACCTTTAGTGGTCAGTCAAACGTCCTGAGGTAGGATGGATACGCAACTGCGTCCAGTCTTTTGGTTTAGCGTTTTTCACAAAAAAAAGAAAAAGAAAATAGCATTGGAATGCTTAATGCTTCTTAACCTTTATAGAACACCATAACTGTATACTCCAGATGAACTGCTATTGCCCAAGATTCCCTATCTTTTACAAAGATGAATTTCATGAGGATTCAACTTGTATAGTAATTTGAGTTGTCAAGAAACTCATCAACGCAATGTTCTGTGTGGTTGTTTCACTAAAATACTTCACTTTACCTGAAGATGAAATGTTCAACAACACTGAGCATGTCGGTGGAGAACTCAACAGCATCAGAGGTCATACGCTTAGAAACAAGCCTCCCTAATTCAGATCAACTTTATAACAGGCATCCTAATCAGATGCTAGAAACAGGCCATCATAATCAGATCACTTATAACAAGCCTCCTAATCAGATCACTTATATAACAGGCATCCTAATCAGATAGCTTAGAAACAGGCATCATCTAATCAGATCACCTTATAAACAAGGCCTCCTAATCAGAATCACTTAGAAACAGGCATCATAATCAGAGTCAACTTAGAAACAGGCATCTTAATCAGATCACTTAGAACCAGCCTCCTAATCAGATCATGTAGAAAACAAGCCTCTTAATCAGATCACTTAGAATAAGCCTCCTCATCAGCCACTTGAGTTGTGCTCCCTGGACAGCAGGTAGAGGGGGGGGGGGTTTACCCTGCCAGATGATTTCCTCCAGGAGGGTCACCCTGCGGGCGAGCAGCTCAAGGTCTGCCTGCAAGTCATGGGAACCTCTGCAAGCTAAGGTCCTATCAGAGCAGGGGGGAGTGTGTGAGGGGGGGACTAGGATGTGATATGGAGGGTAGACCAGGCCAGATCCCTGGGTTTGCCGGCGACTGTGTTCCTTGTTACACCGTGTCCCATGAGCCTTTGCATGTGACCCTGACGACCCCCCTGCCTTAAGCTGACCCAGGCCCCTTACTCACCATGAATACCAATCATAGTCTCCAGGATTAAAACCCTCTCGGCTAAGATCTTCAGCGCCTCTCTGATCTGATGTATGCCGTCCCCCTGTGAAGATAGATACAGCCGCGTCAAGGCCAGCAGCACGAGCATACAGGGCGGGCCAGGGTGCGAGTCATCCCCTGTGTCTCCACAGGTCATCACAGCCGTTAGAGGGTTATTAGAACTACGATACAACAGTCCGTCCATTCAGCACTCTGCTATCATCTCAGCTCTTCTAAAAGGTCTAGTGTTGTCTGGCCATGCCATGCAGTCCCTGCCATGCTGGGCTGTACAACACCATCATGCACACACCCAGCCAGCCCACCTCAATGCACAACAACAACGATCAGAAACAAACCATGACACGCTTCTGAATGCATTCATGCTATCCGCATTCATTTGCATTTTTTTTTTTAACAGATACTGCTTCAGAGGATGGGAAACAGGCGTGTTTCCCAGCATTGCTTCTGTACTTCTGCACAGTGTTGTTAGTAATTTTGCTTAGAGGGGTCCTCTGGCACCGGCCCCTCTAAGCAGACGGGTTCAAAAGAGCAGCAAAGGAGGTGGTTATGTCGGAGGGCATGCAGTAGAAAAGGAAACTCCGACCAAGAAATAAGTCTTGATTAGATGAGGACATTTCTTAACACACTACAAAATATGGCAAGGTCAAAGTTACTCATGGGATTTTCATACCATGCTAATGTTAAAGCAAATCAATTGCTCTTGTTCTAATATAAAGTATTTCCAATTTTAAAACTACATTAAAAAATGAATGCATGTAAAATACATTTTTTGTACGAAAATAAATTATCAAATTAATGCAATCATTTGATATTTTATATATTCTTGCCTAATTTTTGGGTTTGGTGAAGGGGGTTTGTAATGTTGTGTTAGTTGAAACAATGCCATTGTTTCTTTTCATGCATCCCAAAGGGGGATTTGTTGCTGTGGTTTCCTATGGTTTCAAAAGTTGGTGGCATGCAGCAGAAGTAGAGCTGTTATCCACTCCACAGACATCAGAACTGTCCCTCTACCCGATACTGATGGAGCATTGGCATATACACCTCACACAGTGTGCTGCTGTCCACAACACCATGTGCACAGATACAGCAGAGACCTTAATGGAATAGGTACACAATTATTCTGAATATTTTTCTATTGCACACATATTAGCTTTAATAATTTGACTCAGATTTAAACAAGAGACAGCACTCTGCGGTTTGCGTTTATAATTTGGTTGATCTGAAAGCAGTGCAAGTTCTCTCTACCTACCGAGGTGTTGAGTCTCTTGAGTCTGCTCCCCCCCAGAGACCCTTGAGACCCTAACCCTGCCACAGCCGCTGGTCTACCAGCCAGTCTCGTGTGTCGATGTATTATGCCAAACGTAATGCCGAAACGGTGACCGTGAAAGGTAGCCATGGGGATGAGCGGGGTGTGGACAGCTTTAGGGTCAGTGGACACAGCGTTGTGATAAGGAACAGCAGTCACGGAGCACTCCCGAAGAACCCCATGTAGCATCACAACATCACACACACACAACCACACACACAACCACACATGTAGCATCACAACATCACACACACACACAACCACACATGTAGCATCACAACATCACACACACACACACAACCACACATGTAGCATCACAAAATATCACAACACACTTTGATTCTAAACTTCTATCACATGGCTTGAACGAAAACATGTGCAAAAAGGAGCAAGTTCTTCACATGAGCTTGAAATACAAGTACAAGAGGAAAATGGTCCAACACTTTGTGGTCAGTTAAGTCATGTAAACATGGGAACTGGAAAAGACAGAGGACCATGAAGGAAGGGAGCTCATGTTAATGTGAACTGGCCTAAATTGATCCAGAGTGGTTCTAAAGAGTATGTGAGGGGAATAAAATAGAAAGTCTTACATTGTGATTGTTCTTTTGAAATGAAGGAGAGGTAAAAGCAAAAGTTAGACAGATACAATAAATGCTTAAAAAGGGAAACATGGATGGCACATCGTTGGGGTTTTAGCTGTTTGCATTTTGTATTGCCTGAGCAGGATCTGTCCTAACATTGGGCTGTGATCCAGGATGGGTACTGGGGTCACAGCCAGCGATCAAGTCCACCATCGTCTTACCGGCAAGCCTTTAGCTCCTGGCTCTCCTTTGGGGCCTACTGCTCCCTGCAGAGAGGGTTCAGAACCACAACCACACACGTTCGTCAAACAAACAGACTTCTTCACATCATATTCAGTTCAACTTAATTTAGACATAAATGATGATGTTATTGTCTCACCAAGTCAAAGTGGGCGGGGACAACATTTCAATGAATAAAACGGCTGCATGGCTTTCCTTACATGTCAATTAACTCTTCAAGGATCAAATCGAATCCCACAAATGTGCGACCGCAGTATCCTGCAATATGTCCCATATAGGTAGCCAGAAACTCTCTGAATGACGTTGCCTTATACAGCCCGATAAGAAAGCAGCGTGTGTTTGTGTTAGGTGATGTTTTGAGGGGTTTCTGGAAGTGTAGTTTGCAGGGCCCTAAGCAGTCTGTGTTGGTTCACTCATGCCTGGTCTCCAAAGGAGCAGCAGATCTTACCGAGTCGCCCCTGATGCCTCTCTCTCCCCGGATAACCCAGAGGTCCCTGGAAAACACACACACATGGTGAGACATGGACGTATGGAACCACACACATGTCATACATGGAGATGAGGGCGTATGGGACCACACACAGGGTAGAGATGAGGACGTATGGAACCACACACAAGATGGAGACCGGGACGTATGGAACCACACACAGGTCATACACGGAGATGAGGACGTATGGATAATGGATCAATCACTATTTGTATTTAATACAAGTCATTCTATATTCAGCATCAACTTTACTTTCCTGTATTGTCGTTGTTTAGTGTGTACAGTGTATCTGGCTTCATGTCTTTTTATTTGAACTCACTCTCTCCCCGCGGTCTCCTTTGGGACCCGCCGGCCCCGTCACGCCCATGGCCCCTGGCCTTCCCTGCAGGGTTATCACATCCACAACAAGTTTTCATGTTGGAGGGTTAGGGTTTGGGTCATGACATATCACGAGGCTTCATGATGGAGGGCTGACATGGCATTAGGCCACATGTTTGAGGGCTGACCTATCACAAGGCTTCATGGTTGAGTACTATCCTATCATAAGACTTCATGTTGGAGAGCTATCCTATCACAAGGCTTCATGTTGGAGAGCTATCCTATCATAAGGCTTCACGGTTTACTATTATGTCTTCATCTATGGACTTCCACTTCTCACGATGTACACAAACAGGAAGTTCAACCCTTCATCAGTCATGGAGTTAAACAGCATTCAGGATCATGAGTAAGTTCATAAACAGCAAACTACCAAGAAGAGTCTTCTTGGAGTAATGTTCTAGTGGCATTGAGGGTGAGCGCTTACGTTTCTGACCAGACTGACCAGCCGGTCCTACTGGTCCTACTGGTGCCACTGGGCCTGCGGCGGTTGACACACAGCAGCAATGCATGAGAATGTAATGGTTAACATGTAAGTACATTGTTTATATTTTTACAAATGCTTTATAACATCGTCATACATAAATTACGAAAATTATTATTATCGGAAAATAATAATCAATTGTGATCATTAATGATTTGAAGCCCTCCGTGTAGTTGACCTACAGAAACTAGGGTTTACAGTTAAGGTTATGGTTGTAAAATGACCAAAAGTACAAAACTATAATCTACTAAAGAGTACAATACATATATCATTAACCCTAACCCTGATCCATATATCATTAACCCTAACCCCAATACATATATCATTAACCCTAAACCTATCTCTAATACATATACAGGGCCGCTGTTAAGCTTTTGGAGGCCCTAAGCGTAATTGGTCATAAACAAACCCCCACCAACACAAACACAACACACACACCACACACACACACACACACACACACACACACACACACACACAACACACACAACACACACACACACACACACACACACACACACACACACACGCCATCATAGAGTATCAAATTAACAGCCTCAACAGCAGCACTACATTCATTAATATATAAAGTAATATATAAGTAATAAATAAAACTTTCTTAGCAGCAGCATTACAATATAATAACAACTGCATGCTCCAAAGATTTAACGAAGAGAATTATTATAACATGATAAGTTATAAAAAGAAATCATCAAAACAAACAAACACACACACAACTATTTTTCCACACACCCAAAAACTATCTCAAAGTGCAGTATTGTCGTAATCAAAATATTTTCCCCACACTATGCAGAACTGGAACGGTTGGATAGTGTGCAATACTAAATTGCGTGTGCATTCGCAGCAGCTGCAGGAGGCTTTACAAGGTGCGCAACGCTAATCAAGTCATCATATGACAACCTATGTGCCACTTAAGCGCTCTAGTACTATTGTTGACCGCGTAGACCGTATGCTCCGCCTCCGATGCGAAAAGACGAGAGCATTGAGGCTGTACCATTTCAGGGAAGCGGGGGGAGGGGACTCTTACTATATATTAGGTAAAAACATGTAATTTGCCTGAATTGAGTGATAGGGTACACAATTAAGAAAAAACAAAGGTGGGCCTGTTCATAACTAATTAAAATAATGTTTGTAATGTAATAATGATCATGATTTTTTTTTAGCAAACTCAATTTTGGAGGCCCGCGCCAGGTACTTTGGGCCCTACACGCTCTAGTCTGCGTACTCTGCGTATGGGGAGCGGCGGCTCTGTACATATATCATTAACCCTAACCCGTTAACACTCAACCTAACCCTAATACTGTATATCATCATCGTATATCAACCACACTTGCCAACCCTCCCGATTTTCCCGGGAGACTCCCGATATTCACTATCCTCTCCCGTTTTCCTCCCGCGGTAAAAAATCTCCCGCAATTCTCCTGATTTCTGACAAGATTTCATGTCTCCCTGTTTCTCCCCACTTTCGTTATCATCACAACAACCTGTTGTTCGGAAAAGGATATTGGTTGAGTGAGCCCGCTGTTACCTAATGGAGAGACGTTTGCCACCGCCGCTCCGCGGTAACCCGCGGGCTCGACCAATCAGAGACGTCTCTCTGGCACATACTCGTAGTACTCCTGTATTATTTCTTGTGTTATTCTAACACTCCACATCGTGAATAAACCTCAGTATTAAGTATTAAGTATGTAAGTATAAACCGAGTAATTTAAAGTATAGTAATAGTAGTATAAACCGAGTATTTGTAAGTATAGTATAGTCTTCCACCCTCTGCTCACTTCTGTCCTGCAAACCTAATTTTTCCAGGCAGGTCCACAACCTACGTTGCCCTCAAGCGTCTAGTGTTATAGTTTGCCAGCATAGCCCGATATGCCCACTTCAATGCATAGAGGTACATGTAGCAGTTGACATGCTGTGTACCTATTTAGTTTTGTTAGGGGGGTACTGGGTCTTACATATATTTAGGTAAAAGATATGTAATTGCTGTGAATTGTAAGTAATACTAGGATAACACAATTAATGACAAAACAAATGTGAGGCTGATCATAATTAAATTAAAAGTAATGTCATGTAATGTTAAGGTAATTTTCATGATTTTTTAGTTATGTCAAACTCAATTTGAAGGCCGGCCAGTACTTTGGCGCCTTACACGCTCTAGTCTGCGTTCTCTGCGTATGGGAGGGCGGCTCTCTGATACCTATGCTTTACTCTCGCGCTTTAGTTTGGGAATTCTCCCTATTTTCGAAGTCTCAAGGTTGGCAAGTATGATATCAACCCTACAACTAACTCTTTAACCCTAACCCCATTGGGGCAGATACGGGCCAGACCCCTCGCTCTAGGAAGGTTCTACAGCAGATGGGCTGGGAGGTCTGGTCCGACCAGGACCTGCGCTGGGGTCTTGGGCTACTCACCAAACAGGTCCAGGAGGCCTTGAGGCCGGGGGATCGGGGTCCCCTGTGGCTCCTGAACGGGTTGTGAAGTACGGATCCTTTCCATGACTGCAGGGAACAATACGAGACAATTTCGCTCACAAAAATTGCTTGCAATGCTGATGATGGCCTCCAGGAGGCGACGTTTCCTACAAGTCTCACAGTGTTGGAGCCTCATTGGCCTGGGAAGTGATGCGAAATGCACTTGACACAGTAAATCTGAATTAAATAAAGAAAAAAGTAAGAATTACAATGGGTTTTAAAGTCAAGCAATACAGGCTCTGTTTGCTGCAATTCTAAGCCAATGTGCAAGTCTATATAGCTTTAGCTGTAACTACGAATTGTGCAAAGGTCGCAACAAAAAACCTTCCTAGCAAGTACCGATAGACTTGAAGTAGGTCACAACAATATTAACCATGCGTAGCCAATGTAACTCTCATTTCACTTTTGAGCGCAGGTGTGGTTAAGAAATGCAAATTGCAAACACCTGTCTCCGCAAAACAGAGGAGTCAAATCTCTGGAATAAGTTTTATGACACCTATTACTATAGTGTCACACAAAGCTAAGTAATGCAAGATGAGGAGCAGAGTGTCTGTATACTATACAGTGTATATTATATAGTATATACTGTTTATTTATAGAGTGTCTGTTACACTATACAAATACTTGCTTTTCTATACAAGTAGTATCCAGATAATCTGCTCCTCATACCGTAGTATAAAGCACTCTGCTCCTCATTCTTGCAATCACTTAAATACACATTGTCTCTTTTTAATTATTTTAATTGCTCCCTTGGTAGTGTGTGATTACTTAGCTAGCCAGTGTATTATTGTTGAAGCTATCAGTGTGTTAGCGTTTGTGACGCAAAGATAGTGTGTGTTGGGTGTGCGGAAGCTAGCCAGTGTGTTAGTGTTTTCCTCCAGAGGAAACAGAGCCTCATTTACCACGGTGCACTTTGGCTTTCATGTGACAAAACGTTTTTTGGGATGAAGGGCGCATCCTGACTCATGGCTAGCGGCCTTGGATGACTTTTGTGTTCTCTCTCTCTCTCTCTCTCTCTCTCTCTCTCTCTCTCTCTCTCTCTCTCTCTTCTCTCTTCTCTCTCTCTCTCTCTCTCTCTTCTCTCTCTCTCTTTCCTCTCTCTCTCTCTTCTCTCTCTCTCTCTGTCTTGTTTATTTTAATGTGTTAATAAAAGATTCATGTTGAAACTTTAATTAGACTTGCTATCACGCAGTAAAAAATGTATACAACAAAAAACATGTGTTGTTGGAGAATTATCTCAATGACATCAAGCAGTCAGGATGTAGCGATGGGTCACAGTGTTTGTTCTTTGGTTCACGGTGCTGTTCCCATTGAGATCAAGACTTGACACATCTATTACAACTCTTACCAGGGCTGCAACTACTACCGCTACAACTATCACTACCAATACCACTACTACTAGTACTATATACTATTGCTACCACTACTGCTAATATAATATTAATAATAATATCACTACCACTTCTACTGGTAGTAAATACTACCATCTACATCTACTAATACTACCACTAGAACTACTACTACTACTACCAATGCCACCCAGTACTTCTTAGTTATACTACACTACTTCTATATGCTACTAGTACTACCACTACCACAACTACTACTACATCAACTACCATTACTAATACTACCACTACCACTACTATGACTACTACTACTACCAGTACTACTAGTATTACTTACTACTAGTACTTCTAGTATTACCCTTTAAGGCTCTCCATGCCACAGTATGGACACTGACCAATCAAAATCGTTGTTCCGCCCATTTCAATCATGTCCACTGGTGGCACTAGAGCCTCCACACAAAAAGGCTTTAACTAGTTAACTAGTTACATTTTGGACCTCACTAGTTGACCATATTTAAGTCAGAATGTCTCCTCACTAGTGGTAACTCTAGAGATATTTTTTGTGAAGAGGTTAATGCTACTTTTTAAGATTAAAAGAAATGAATATGCATTTATAGTGAGAAATTACTTTTTCTCATTTATTTGTATACGATCTTAAGTTTGTTCGTTTTTAGGGCCTCTTTCAAATAAAAGAATCCCCAGGTCTCTATCTTATTCCCAAGACATATAGGCTTTATGGTTTATTCATGGTTTACCCTAGTGAGGGGCATGGCTAGGGCCCCTTTTGACTTTTGGACACTAACCTTTAGAACCTAGTCCCATCCCACATGGGTTTACACCCCTAAAAGCACAAGTTTTTATCTCCATCCCTCTGGAAATAGGGAACTTGAAACCTTCTAGGCCCCTATGGATTATTTTGTAAGGGCCGTGTCTGGAGCCCCTTTCGACTTTAGACCCCAAACTGACGAACAGAGGTCCCCACCCCACATGGTTGTTACACAACTCAATAAACCCACGTTTCTCTCTTATCCCTACCGGATATTGGGGAACTTGAAAACTCCTGCCATTTGACTCCTATTGACTCTCATGTTACAGGTCTCAACCCTTTCGTGACCTTTCGGGATGATGAGAGGTATCAAACATAGACACACACATCCCCCCTGGTCCCAGGAACAACGAGGCTGCAGCCTCCAAATTGATTATCCTATACGTCCTTGAAGTTGTCTATCATCTAAAAGAGTCCCCAGGTATCTAGGTTTACCTATTACCTCTATTGGTGTTCTTCTAATTACCTCCCAACCCATTTTCATGACTTGTGAATAAAATTGAGACATGGGGTATCTTTTATGTGAATCAGGGCATTAAATTCTACTTAAATTACGAGTTACTTTTTTATTATCTTGCCCAACAGGAAGTGACTGAATAATCTGCCAACACTGCCACCAAGTGAACAAAAAAATGAGGCACACACAATGGACAACCCTCACACTTTCTCGTGCTAGCCATTCAGCTTTCCTTGGTGGGGTTCCAGCCCAAGGTGAAGCTGATTGGCCAGCTGCTCTATGCCACTATGCTCCGCACCAACAATCTCAGCCAATCAGTGGCCCCCATTCAAAATGCTTTGGTTTAGTTTTGTCCTGTTTGGTCTTGTAAATTATACCTAGATCGGGCTGGGCGTGTCTGCACCCAACATTAAGCTACTGTATTGGTCAGTTATTTAGGACACACACTTGTGTTTTTGTTTTAAGAAACTTAGATATGATAAAAAAAAAGAGTGCGCGGTGGTCCATAGCACATTTAATTTTGAAAAATATCTAAAAAAATAGCATTTCACACTTCCTTGTGTCTCCAAATATCAGCGCTCTGATCACTGAGATTCATAGGATATTGCACCGATATGTTCATAACTGTTCATAAGATATCACACAAACATTGTATGAGACCAGGATGAAATAATAGCTGAATGAATCAAGAGTTTAATAATACATTAAAGTTTAGTCATGGAACGCTGTGGATGAGTTCCATAGACTTCCGAGGGCAGTCCGATCTTAAGTGGACATCACTCACGGAGGTCCGCTCGGGATGCGAGGCGCTGGCGGGGGCTGGGTCCGGTGTGCTGGGGCTCCCGGCGGTCCTGGCGACCCCCCGTCTGGGTTTCCTGGGGGCCCACGCGGCCCTGAGAGGACAGAAGGGTCAGTGGTCAGGTGTGGACAGAACAAAGGTCGTACTGGTAGAATTCCTTTTGGATATTTAAAAAATAATAAACATTTGATATTCGGTATGTGGATTGTGTTCAGCGTTTTATTATAAAGGCTCTGTGAGCTGTAAGAACACTTGACTGTAGTAATTAGGGGAGGGCTCTAGGGATTTAAAGGGGCGGTTTCAGGGACTTAAGGCTGGCCACTCAGCAGCGAAGGCAGATGGAACTCAAATACAATATACTATCTTGCATTTTGCTTTCTAAGGCAGAAAATTACTGATGAAAATCCGCTAACTTACTTGTAGACACCATTACAATCGAGCACCAGTGTTTGCTGTTGTTGTGTGTTGTGTGTGTTTTTCTGAATGTTAAAGAATCAGAACAAAGAAGATACACAGAAGTGCAACACACACACACACCACAACACACAGACACACACACACCACACACCACACACCACACCCACACACCACACACACACACACACACACACACACACACACACACACACACACACACACACACACACACACACACCACACACACCACACACACACACACACACACACACACACACACACACACACACACAAAAACATACACAAAGACACACACAGGCACACACACAGAGGCACCACACAGGACACACGCGACACAGCCTGGTGTGACTCATAGTTTGGAGTCTCTCGAGGACACACAATTGTGCCATCCTTCCTTCCTTTCTTCTCCTCATTTCCATTCTTCCCCAGAGGGCCAGGGCTAGTGACTACCGTCGTACTGACCAAGCTCACGCTACAAGCACTTGGTTCTCTTTTTCATTAGCTGTGAAGTGTGGCGGGGCGCGCGCCATGTTGGTAACTTACTACAGACCGGGTGTGATCTTCTGGGGCGGAAGCAGCAAACCCTGGTCTCTGGGCCAACCTTTCCAGGCGTGTGGCGCATGTGGGGCGGCATGGGCGCTGGGACAACCACCACGTGAGTCGAACAGTGAGGGCAGCAGGCATGGGCCGCTGAAGACACAGAGCCGGGTCCGAGATGTGGGGGCGGCATGAGCCCGGACACAGACTCCTGGCCACAGTGTGTGGGGGGGGTGTGGCGTGGGCCCAGGACACAGAGACCGCTAGCAGTCCAGTTGAGGGGCGCGCGTTGGGCCCAGGAACGACCCTGTCCAGTGAGGAGGGCGACTGTGGAACCCTGGACACGGACCCGCGACTATTAATAACTAATCATAAAATCTGTACGTTAAAGAGATAGTTAAATAACTAATATTAGATGTGTACGTTAGAGATATTTAATACTAACATACTACATTAGTTTTTAACTTCTGCCATGGTTGTTATGTGTCAGGTTAAGGTCGAACCAACCTGGCCCTCGGGACATAGACGGGCCAGGTACCTTATCAAGGGCTGAGAGTGCGTTCTGTTGCACGTGTTTATACATCTACTCCTTTTGTATATAGGTCGCCCACCACCTTTGGTCGACGAGTAAGAGGTTTCGACAGCAAGGAACAAGGTCTGGACACGCGTGGTCCACTATAGAATTTCAACCTAAGTCTGTATCTCGCTGTACATCCCGGAATAAACATTATTCACCCTCTACTCGACCTGTCAAGCTGTTTTGATTTCTGACTTCAAGAATTACTACATGACGTAAAAAATACACAACGCAGAGTCTGTCCGAACATTTAGAAATAAGCTGAAATCTAACACACCCCTTCGAACTCACATTCAGCCAGCGATCATTACAACTCGTTTGACTCCAGTGTTGGTTGTTTTGCTGACTCTTCCTTAACCTCCCGGTTCAGAAATCTGCTGGCTCGGCAGGTTCTGCTGACATGAGCCAATGCTTATTCCCATGTATTACCTTGTCTGCTATGAAGAGGTATTCAGCAGCCTGGGAGGCTGAGCGGGGGCTCCTCCTAAGTAATGGATACAGGCAAACAAAAACACTGCCGGCAATAGGAAATCATAAGGCCCAGACTTGTATATATGGTTCTCTTTTGATTGAAGTCACGATGTTGCTTCTCGTGAGTTTGATGTTCAACCGCTGCTCTAAAGTCCCGTCTGGGGCGAGCGGCGGGATGAGGGTCATGATGACCAAGTGTACCACGTGTGTGTGGTGGGGGGGGAGGTTAGCAGCCCGCATAGCTAATGACGCCCATGTCGGGATGTGTGTGTGTGTGTGTTGTGTGTGTGTGTGTGGTGTGTGTGTGGTGTGTGCTGTGTGTGTGTGTGTGTGTTGTGTGTGTGTGTGTGGTGTTGTGTGTCCTTATGAACAGGCTCAAAATGATCTCAAACAACATATGAGAGTACTATGCTCTGGATCTATGCCATTTTGCCTCTTGATTGATGAGTGATGACAAGGCAGTCAGACCTATGGGAGTTTTATTCGAGGGCCAAACATCCTTCTAGTCAAAGTTAAAAAGATCTGCCACAGCCAGTGACGAATAGAAAGCGCCTTTTTTCTCCTTATTCATCTGTCACATTAACGTCAGATCTGTTGTAGGCTGTCCTATCGAACAGCCAAAGGTGGACTGTTGTGTTGCTTTAGTAGAGGCCATCTGATGCTAACACACAGGATTCAGGCAATCCTTTTGTGTTTTACCTGCATCAATGTCCTAAACATTGCTCTTCAAACGTGGAAGACCTGTCTTAAAGTTAGCTAATGTTAGCTGCAGCATCATAAAAACCTCTGCACACGTCTTTCTCACAAAACAAACACCGTCGTACACCACCCATACAGTCAGAGACCAGAACACCACAACACACACACACACACAACACACCCACACACACACACCAACACACACACACACACAACACACACACACACAAAGAGTTCGTTGGCGTCATGAATACTCCTATTAGCGTTCGGTGTGGTTTCTTTACCCGTGTCCAGATGATCCTTGCCTCCAGGGTCCCTGAAGGGCCCGATCGCGCATCCCCTTGGGCTGCTCGGGCCGCTGGGGTCCGGCGGCCCGGCAGCCCGGATCTCTCTGGGAGCGAGCAAGAATAGCTCTGCAACTCCAGTGGGGTTCACAGCCTCTAAAGAGGAGGTAGGAGCGCCGACCAACGGTACTCACCATCACGGCCGGAGCCCCGTCGTCTCCCGGTTCCTGGGGTCTGAGCACACAGAACCATGACAAACCATCAACAGACCATCAATTACATCACAGAATATGAATACACAACCATCAACAACCACAGAACCTGTTCTGACAGCGTAGTAAAACGCGAGTCTACGGATCCGAGTCACGATGCGTCTCGCAGGCGAGGGAGGTACCGCACACTTGATGCTAGCAGGCGCTGGAGTCTAGAGTTATGCGTCGAGTGACTGCCTCACTTGGAGTTCTTATAATGCTTCGCAGTGAACCTCGGTCATTATCAGTGTCTGATGCTGTAACAGGCCTCGCCGGGAAAAAACGAGCCTTTGTTTTAGCTAATCAAATGACATGCGGCCGATGGACGGACAGATGCTACAAGGCCGAGCCATGGCTGCTGCGCATTACTCCGGATGTTCGTAACTCGGGACATTTGTGTCAGGCGCATGGACGTAATGGAAACCGATGCGCTGTGGAGGTGTTTTGACACTGATGCAGAGGAGCTCTCTTTCCAAGTGCAGTGCAGCGCTCGGCTCAGCTCCACGGACCAGAAGGCTTTTAAAGCCCTGAAATCTCACAGCATTAAGGAGAGCGCCAAGTCGATTTATGAGGGTAGGAAAGCAGTCGTGTCTGTGTGTTCGTGCGCATGTATGCCAGCTGTGCTTGAGTGTGTGTTATGTTATGCTGTTGTGTGTGTGTGTTGTGTTGCGGTGTTGTCTGTGTGTGAGTAGTGCTCAGCAAAGAGTCTAGAGATGTATGTGTAGTTGTGTGTTGTCTAATGTGTGGTGTTGTGTGTGCTTGTGTGTTTTTTTATGCAGAGCATGTGTGTGTGTCTCGTGGTTGTTATCACTGTGTGCAGTGTGGCTCACAAAGTAGTGTAAATAAGTAGGAAATAGGTTGAATTGAGGGAGTGACTAAGTATGGACAGAGAAAGAATGACTGCTTAAGGGAGATAACCTTTTGTTGGAGAAACTAAGGAGAAACTACAATTTTTGTTTAACTAAGATTTTAGAGATCATTATTAAAACACACAATGTTAGTGGTTAGTTTGCATGAACTCCTAGCTCACCCTAGATCCAAAGAGTTATGTTATGACTTCCTAGCTCACCTAGCATCACACAGAGGGTATATTACGACCTCCTGCTTTCGTGAACAACACAAGTTTATATCATGACACAGCTACTCTACCTCATCAAATAACAACCCAGGTGTATTACTGCTGGTCCCCTTGCAACACCAGTGTATACCTGCTGTCCCCTTAGCAACCCCAGGTGTAATAACCTGCTTGTCCTAGCACAAACACAGGTTATGACATGCTGGTCCCCTACAAAACAGGTGGATAACTGTCTGGTCCCCAAGCAACAAGTGTATTATCTGTTCCCTAGCACCAAGGGTATTTAACTGCTGGTCCCGGTCATCAGCGGCTCCCGATGCGCGAGGCGGCCCGTCAGCAAGAGGGCCTCTGTGCAGTCACCCCTTTCCTTAAGGCGCTCGCTTGCGCAGTCAGTAATTAACCTGGTAAATAAACGAGGTCAGCAAAGTTGTGTCCACCAGAAACAACATTATATCAAAGCCAATGGAAAAAGATTAACAGGAATATCAACCACTGCTTCGATGGATCATGCTGTCAGTGATGTCAGTTAGCATCGTTTAGCATGTGACATGTCCCGGCACATTTCAGATAATTATATTTTAGAGATTGCAATAACATCTGTTTCATTGCGTTCAACAGGCACATTCCAGCGTTTCTTTTTCCAGCTGATTCAGTGGTATTAGTTTCACACAATACAGAACAAGCTGCGTGACGTACCTTAGCCTCACGAGCGCGCCGCGGTGCTCAGAGTGTGATCCGGGAGCAGTTAATCGAAGCTACAACCCATCAGGCATCATGAATTAAGTCACGCGACTCTAACATGAGCCAATTGCTGGAAAGGTTCAGGAAAGCTAGGCTAAAGGCTAAGCTAAATGGCTATACAGCTAAGGTGAGCTCTTACTGCAGTCTCCCGGTGCGCGGCGGGGCGGCCTCGAGAAGAGGAGGGCTCTGCGCTCCTAGGCCACCAGCGTGGTTGGCGCCTTCTGAGAGAAGAACAACAGACAGGTTTGAGAACAGAGGGTCAAAAGCAAATCGGTTTCATTAATGACTTAATCATGATGTGTTTAAAGTGATCTACTTTCAACGAATTAAGTGATGTTGTAACTCGAGCTGTCTCATGTTTTCATTTCTATATTGGGTAAAATGATCAGGGTAACCAATGTAACATTTTATTGAATGCTTGTAGAATTCTTCAAAGTTAACATGACATATTATGGTCTGAATGAATAAAATTGAAATTATTGGAACTCTGATTGATTGGAATGTGTGTAGGCGTTGCGTGAAGAAAGTCAGAGCCGTGTTTGACACTAATAAGTCAGGGGGGGGGGGGAAAGGGGGGGGAGGGGGGACGAGACAACCACTAGCTTCACCACATATCAACGGTATGGAACCCACGAGTGTTAATGAGGTTGTGTGGCTCTGGATCTCTGCCTTAGACATCTTGTGTTATTAATGTAGTATGTGTGCCAGTGTGTATGTCGTGAGCCGCTGGTTTGGTTCTAACAAATGTGTTAGGATTGAGTCTGGGGTGTGAATGACAGATGTGCTGCAAAGGTGAGCAGTCTCTCCTGCAATATGCTGAAACTGGTGGTCTGCCTGTGTGTGTGTGTGTGTGGATTGATTCGCTTTAACACAGGAATAACAACTTATTTTTATAATTATTCTTGCATTGTTCCAAAAAGCATCCAGCATGAAAGAAGGATCAGCCTCGATCCTTCAATAAAGAGAAAGGCTTCATACCAGAGCTTCTCATGCTGAGAAGAGTTAGGGTAGGATAGGTTACGGTTAGGGGTTA
>OLKM01005362.1:0-17420 GCA_900291075.1 Melanogrammus aeglefinus | reverse complement strand
GAACGCTCCCTCTTGCAGGCGCAGACAACCCCTCAGTTTTGAGGTACGCGTTCACAATAGAGTGTCTGCCTCTTCTCCATACAATGGAGCTGAGTGGGATTTCTTATTGGTGGTGCTAAGGCACAGCACAAAAATTTTTAATCAACAGCATGTCTCCTTCAGTAAGTCACAACCCATTTACTTCAAGATAATCCACAGGACCTCGTTCTTTGGTAGTTTAGTGTTAGTCTTGATGAAGCAAACGTAGTTAGACATTATGAACTTTTCCGCAAAAAAACAAGTCTGTGACATCTTGGTTGTTCAAAAATTTATACCAAGCACAGGGACACCCTACGCATCTGTATTAAAAATAATCAGAGTCCTTTGTGACTTTGACTTGAATCGCCTTCAGTTCTCATGAGTGGCAACTTCATTGACAAAATAAACAACTTGAGGATCACTTGATTTTTGGAAGTTAATCATGGGTGACTTCTTTGGACATAATGACCTGAATTACTTTTTTTCCAGACACTGAAGTCTATGACGAGTGTTAAAATGTTCTCACTGAGTTTCATCTGAGTGACTCAAACATCATTTACGTTGTGTTTCTAGCAAACAGCGAGCTTAGAGCTACGTCATGTGCGGAGTTGCTCACACCTACGCATTGTAATCTGTATCTGGTAAATCTTAACTTCTTGTTTGTTTGGACAAAATAGCCGAGCTGTTTCCTGTGAAAAGTCCAGAAGGATTTGCTTGTATAACACGACACTATTTCTCGAAACAGCTTGGGTGAGGTTAGATAATGACAGGATTTTCCTTGAACTATTATTTTACATATAAATTAATGTTCACATTGTCAGTGTTTCGCATTACCAAGTGTCTTTTTTTCTCTATTTGCTGCAGCCTACAGTTTGTTCTGATCAGGGCTCAGGCAGAGCGCAGCCTAAAGCCTAAGCCCTTGTGCAGACTGTCTGAGTGTGCATGACTGCTGAGGAGCTGCAGACTTGTGAGGGGTGGCGACTGGCATTGAGGTAGGTGCGGACTGCTTGAGGGGGCAGACTGGCTGAGGCGTGCAGACTGCGTGTGGGAGGTGCAGATGTGGGAGGTGCGATGGTAAGGGGGTGCGACTCTGCTTGAGGGAGCAGATGCGAGGTTGTATGGTATGGACTGAAAATCTGTATTATTCTGGTCTTACGTCACCATCAGGATTCAGCCCTGGCTGACCATTTACTCAATCCCTTTGGCATCCGCTGACCAAGCCAGATATTTAAGATCAGTGCCTAGTGAAACTGAATATGTGAACAAATTGCATGTATGGAAACTCTACTAATTTCCGTTTCTGTGTACTGCTGATTTAAGTTTGGTCTGTGATGCTCTGTATTCTTGAATTGATAAGCTTATTGGTAAATTGTATTTATTTCCTCTCCAACTATATCTGTTTCCACAGGGTCTCGACACGGGGGCACAAGACTCGGAAGAAGAAAACGTAGGTACTGATAGTGTTGAGTTACAGTATACATCATTTTATATTGAATTTGATATTGGTTTCTGATTACTATTTATAACCTATTGCTCATTTGTCAAGGATTTCTCATGGATTTTAATAAAATCAGAGGAACAAGAAAAGATTAAAGATTTTGCTGTGATGTGATGTCGATATTGATTTTTTGTATATTGTTTTTTGGTGTGGACATATGACGGCTGTGTCTTTTATTCACTAGAGGCAGCCAAGGACCCTCGCCTGTGGGATAAGCACCGATAAGTAGAGTTTTTAAATGATATTTCATTGTTTTTAATTCATCAATGGCACAGTCAGGTCATTATGTTGGACTATCCGCGTACACGAGAAGAAATATTGGACTTATCCTAAATAGTCATCAGGCTGATGGTTGGGAAATCTACGTAGATGGTTATCTGTCGTTATCCTGACTCTAAAATATACCTGTACCGTAGAATGCACACCTTCAAAATTGTGAATAATGCCCCTCGTTTATCAGTCCTTCTTGTCGACTTGATTAACAGTCAATTGTTAGCCCATCGGCTATTTTCAATATTTCATTTCTTTGAATTTTTATATGCTCAGACACTGTGGACAATGAGTTATCATATTTATATTTAAAATTATTAATTATATTGAAGAAAATAAATAAAATCACAAGACTCTATGTTGTGTCACTCTAGACCAAGTATGATTGCAACTTAATGGCGCTGTAAAGTGGTTGCATTTAGCAAAAAACAAAATAATATTTGTAAGCGTTACATAGCTTAACATTTGTGACAGCAGCCAGTGGTTTACGGGTGTTTTGTCATTAACATTGGGGTCCTCACTCTGCAGTAGCAGAAAAATACATTTTCTGGTGTTCTGTCCTCTTTCAGCCAATCAGGAGGGAGACTCACACATTCTTTTCCATTTACTGCAGAGCAGAGGGACTGTGCCCAAACACTCTAAATCACTGATGATTTAGGACTATAAGAATTATTAACACTCATGACTAACAAAAATATATCACTTATTTCTCTGCTTTAATTCATCAGGGTTGTATATTTTCTTACTAAATCTCAATTTTATGTACATGTTTTATGATCGTTCAGGACTGCTCCCTACAACTCTCGTCACAGACTTTCCCCATCAGAAGAGTTGTAAAAGAAAGAGGTGAGTAAATGTAAGCTAAAGCAACAGCAAATAATAAATTGTATGATTATGTTATTACAGAATTGTGAAACTTCCTCGTGAGGTAGATTAAATTATACTATATCCCACTGTATCAATGAAAATCGATGATTACTGCTACAAATAATAGCTTAATCCTAAGAAATGGAGTCATGAGATTTTTTGTCTTTATAGGGCACAGAGAATGTTGGTTGATGGCGAGCCCTGTCCAGTATGGCTATATTTTCAGCTTTTTCTGCTTGTTCTAGTCCCATGTGGAGAAGAAACAATATGCCTTCCACCAGTGTTTCACAGTTGGTTCAGTTAACGTGACCATATGTTTATGCATAATTGACTTACTTCAGAGTGTGTTTAGATTTTGTTTTGATTTGTGTTGTGTTGATGTGTGGCTTTGACTTATGTTTAAAGTTTAAGTTCATGGGAAAGACTCAACAAGTTCCCAGTAACAGACAAATCCCTTGTTTTCAGTGGGTAAGGAGTGGGCCCATTCCTGGCACCGAAGGCATTTTCTTTAATGGAATGAATTCATTAAGTTTAGTTTTCCCACAATTAAAATGGACGTCGGATTTTCCGCGAGTCCGGACTGAAGATCCTGGGTGACGTCTTTACTTAAAAAAAATATACACAACACAGATTCAGCCGGTCACAAATTGTCCAAGATTACATTTTTGGTTTTTCTTCTCCATGCATCTTTTCTTATTTAAAAACACACGATGGTGAATGGTGTAGTTGATGAAAGGTAAGCTAAAAAAAAAATTGAGGAACATAAGCATTAATACACTATGATGATTATACTTACAATTTATCTTTTATTTTACTTAGCAATCACATTGCATTACTTTAATGATCGACATCCGTTATTTCTGTCACCCAGTCATATCGATACTGTACTACAGTATATGTTTACATTTTGTATACATCAAAGTGGACTACATATTTGTGGTAGATTATTATTTGTTTTAGCTTTTAAAAATATATAAGTAATTTTTTTATATAACACATTATGTAGAATGTTGCTAATGATTATGTCATTGCTTCATGCAAAGGGCCACTAGTTTCATCCACAGCAGTGGTACACTTCATTCAGGTTTGCCAATGTCTTTATACAGAGAACTAAATGTAAGTATCAGCATTTCTGAAATGTGTACCTGTGTATTGATGGAATATACAGTACATACTGCTCTATAGAGTTGTAAAATTAGAAGCTTTTGATGCAATCCAATAAAAACTTTCTTAATACTTAACAGAAATTGACTGCCCTCAGTTTACTGAATGAGCATTTGCCTCGATAAGCCCATCTTGATTTGTCCATCAGTATTTGGAGGTTAGGATACATTGATAAGGTAGCATGAGTGACTGTTCCCTGGCCTGAGAAAGGTCAGCGCAACTATCTACAGTGATCTGACCTCACCAACACAACCAAAGCAACACTGACACAAAAAGAAAAGAAGAAAGGCTTCTGAACAAGAAAGAGTTTCTTAGGCTGAATACAACCCATGACTCCAAGCCTGGAGAAAATGAAGGTGAACAAAAAAATGTGATATTCGAATGTCAAAGTACACCTTACTGTTGTCAGCTTACTGTTACATTAAACTGTAATCAGAAAATATGGTTATATGCTATAGACCCTATAGTATTTGTGGTATAAAGGCTGGGACGAATTTAGAATTGTAAATATGTACGTTCCATAACGTTAGCTCTCTGGCTCATAGCTCAGCGGACTGGAATGCCTCCTAGAATCATTGCTTGTTGGCCGGAAACGGAAAGGAGGGCTGTTTACGTTTGGTTGTAGTCTTTTTGCTCGGTTCTCCGTCTCATTAGGGCTAGAACCGAGCTAAAAGACTACAACCAAATGTGACCCCCCCCCCCCCCTTCCGTTTCCGGACAACGAGCAATTAGTCTTCCAACAGAAATCAATGGTTTTTACAAAATGCGCTAAATGTGCAATAAAGCATAATAGAAAGTGTATTTCGCTACGATACTTGATTCAACCACTCTATTTCATCCTACACAAACCAGAAAGGGGGCTCAATGTTGAAAATACCGGAAAATATAATAGCTCACAGCAACATATTGAAAAAAATAACTGAACTAGGTTCACGTAGAATTTGAACTTTGCCAAAACTGGATATGGTGTAGTGAAGTCCAGGGTATACGCGGGTATACGAAGTATACCCACTTATTTTTCAGTCAGCATTGCGTATACCCTCTTCTAAATCCCCCCAGATGCGCACCATTCAGTAGTAGGCCTATCTGCAAGTCAAAGTTTTGATTTGTGGCGCCACACTTTCGCCGTGCACAGGCGAGCGCGTTCACGAGGATTTGTGTACACGACAAATTCGCTCGAGTTTAAATATTTCAATTTTGATGCGAATTTCGCGTGATGGCAGCCAATCAGCATTCAACAGCGTGGCCACTGAGTGACATACCGTCAAACTCAGTGCAGTGCAGTCCGGGGTGAACTGCAGCATGGTGGAGAAAGTGATTGTTGCCGTTTGCGTCTCCCGGAGCTCTATATCTAATATTATATAATAATAATAATAATAATAATAATAATATATTGTATACATAATATCATGGCCAAAAGCTCTGTGCGCCTCCGGATGGCCGTAGCGCGGGGAGCTCTCATAGGGGTTGGGCTTCTCGGGGTTTGTGTACCGGCGTTGCTATGGTTACCGGTCTTGTGTGTTCCAACGGTTATTAGGAGTAGGCCCATCTAATAAATCTCTGTCTAATCAATACTTCATTCACTGCCTCTTCCGTGGTCATTACAATATTATGAATAGACTGCGTCCGGGTTCTCCGACGTCTCTCTCTTTTCTTTTTGTGGTGCGACAAATTCGACAAAACTTTTTATGATTTGATTATGATAACATTATGATTTGTTGCGGCGCAACAAACAACGCGAATCGGGCGACAAATCTCGCGTTTGGTGTGAAGGCAGAATGGTGAAGCCATGACCGACGCTGCTCTGCCTACTCGCTGCCTTTACTGATTAGATTGTTGAATAATTTGAATGATGATGTTCAATCATCATATGATATTTATATATATATTGATATTATATATATATATATAAGTATTTTATTTCAAATAAATGTTAAAAATTACTGAAACACCATGTTTGCCTCATCTATATTTTACATTCATGCTGGCTGCCTGCCTGTGTGTAATGCCTACAAACTGCTCCTGATCAAGTCATGTTAATTTTATAATAGTGGCACACTCTGGCCCATGCTATGTGGTGAAAATCAGCTGTTCAAAGACACAGTTTAAAAAGAAATGACTGACTTGCCAAGTCAACACATTCTCACTCCGAGCGAGTCGATTTCTGACAAACGGTCAGTGACTTTGGCTTCAGCTTCTCATATCGCAAGTACGAATTCGTTCTCAGCCTATTTTTTGCCATTTATTTACCGTGTTGCTATGGCAGAATAAAGAATAAATTCATGCATTATCATTCAAATGGGGCTCTATGCACAACTCCACTACTTCCTGGACTTAGTGCAGCTCCTTCATTTCCTGTCTTACATTATTGGATAAACTGATTAATCCAGGTGTGTCTGACCATTGTGACTACTCAGACACACCTGGATTAATCAGTTTGTCCAGTAATGTAAAACAGGAAATGAAGGAGCTGCACTAAATCCAGGAAGTAGTGGAGTTGTGCATAGAGCCCATTGCGGAGGGATGATGCATGGCTGAAGCCCTAAAAGAAGTGATTCAATGGGTGACTGAGTCACCCATTACATTTACAAGTACCTTGGGGTCTCTTATATATCAAAGGGGGTCTTAAAGGATGCATACGCGTCAACCTGTGGCTCCAGCCCTACAGGAAATGACTCAGCAAGTGTTCCATCTCGTTCCACCTCACCCAGCGGCTCGCTTGCAAGATTTTGGCCTGAAGTTCTTCCCAGACCTACAGCTTAGCCATCCAACATGCATATCTGAGAATCAGGCCTCTCTTTAATAATGACAAAAAGTTATGAGAGAAATACACATTAACTTTTTGTTATCTCATAAGCGGCGTTGTGCCGGCTCCTTTTGACCATTTGACCACAGACTTAAATAAAGTGGCCACAGGCCAGCTGTGCCTACACACCTTAAGCCACAAATGTACACCTCTATCCCACAAAAAATGGGGACTAGAAACTATCCTCTGTCTTATGTTCATTAAGCTCCACTGTTGGAGGTCACGCCCCTTTTCCGGCCTTTTCGAGATAGCTAGGGATGCTAAAACGTTTATACACATTTCCCGGGGTCCCGAGAACGACATATCCGAGATTTGGAGTTCTAGTCCGTAGAGAAAAAAAGTTTTCCCAAATGGACTGTCATTTAGACAAAGCCCCTCAGAAGTGTTGCCTGCAAGACCTAATGGTTCAGAATGTGGTGGAAAAACAGTTTTTGAGATAGGAAGATCCTACCGCCCTGAAATTTGAATACCTTATTCTAGGGCCTAACTGGGACCCCCGCACCGAAATTTGGCCCGGTCGGACCCCGAGGGCAGGAATTCTAGGGCCTAACTGGGGCCCCCGCACCGAAACTTTCGTTGGGGGGGTCCCAGTTAGGCGCTAGAATAATGTATTAAAAATTCAAGGCGGTAGGACCTTCCTATCTCAAAAGCTGTTTTTCCACCACATTCTGAACCATTAGGTCTCGCAGGCAACACTTCTGAGGGGCTTTGTCCAAATGACAGTCCATTTGGGAAACCTTTTTTTCACTAAGGGCTAGAACTCCAAATCTCGAATATGTCGTTCTCGGGACCCTGTGAAATGTGTGTAAACGTTTTAGCATCCCAAGCTATCTCGAAAAGGCCGGAAAAGGGGCGTGACCTCCAACAGTGGAGCTTAATGAACATAAGACAGAGGATAGTTTCTAGTCCCCATTTTTTGTGGGATGGAGGTGTACATTTGTGGCTTAAGGTGTCACAGCTGGCCTGTGGCCACGTTTTTTAAGTCTGGGGTCAAATGGTAGAAAGGAGCCGTCACGACGCCGCTTATGAGATAACAAAAAGTTAATGTGTATTTCTCTCAGAACTTTTTGTCATTATTAAAGAGAGGCCTGATTCTCAGATATGCATGTTGGATGGCTAAGCTGTAGGTCTGGGAAGCACTTCAGGCCAAAATCTTGCAAGCGAGCCGCTGGGTGAGGTGGAACGAGATGGAACACTTGCTGAGTCATTTCCTGTAGGGCTGAAGCCACAGGTTGATGCGTATGCGTCCTTTGAGACCCCCTTTGACATATAAGAGACCCCAAGGTACAGCTTACTTGTAACTGTTTTCGACTCAGTCACCTATTGCATCACTTCCTTCAGGGCTTCGGCCTCCTATTTGATCATTGAAGTATAATTGAATGCCTTCTTTCATATAGGCCTACGATACCACCACCACTGGGACGTGGCAACAATTCTCCAAATCCATAAGGGGTGGAGGGGTGCTTGTGGACAGTAGGGGTGTACACTAGACATAAATAGGAAGCAAACTCAGGAGAAGGAATGACCCTCACAAATATTTATTTAATAAATTGTTTCAAATAACCCTGCCTCGTTAAATCAATGAACTTGGCGTTTTGCTTTTCAAAGATAGGTGATAGAAGAAGTCTAAACTGCAGAAAATAAAAACATCCAAGCTGCCTTTTAAGGATACCTTGGAATATCTGTCTATTTTTTAATCATCGGACCCTAGTTTACGACAAAAACAACACAATTGACGGCAGCTCCTTTGCCGCGTGGTTTTTAGAGCCATGTAAGGATTAGAGGGGGCGGTCGATAGCCACCAACATAGCAACCATGACAGACAAGTGACGTCGGGGAAAAGGCGTCCGGAAAAATTCGGAGAAACACTCCCATTTAGGATGCATTGGTTTACATTTCGTTATTTTGGAGCACGGTTATTTATATTTATTTATTTATTTATTTTCAGTTTTTGAGAAGATGCTTCAAAAATGCAACATTTTCTGCAATAATCCAAAATCCAATGGAAAAACCCGTTGGCTTGTTGTCAAGCGAACCCAGGGCGACGCTCACTTCCGGGTTGGCCAACATACGTCATCCCTCCGCCACGCTATACTGTAAAAAGTAAACACATGTTCAAGTTGAATGATAATGCATGAATTTGTTCTTTATTCTGCCATAGTAACATGGTAAATAAATGGCAAAAAATAGGCTCAGAACGAATTCGTACTTGTGATGAAAAAGGTAATATATATACATTTATTAGTGCTATTTTTACTGTTTTTCCTGCTCCTCTATCTCGCCGACAGAAAGGTTTGGGTTCAATGGCGTAACGTATTGAGCAACGTTTCAAAACATATCTTTCAGACCTCATCCTTCGATCTATTTTCTTGCTATAAAGTGTTAATGTGGTTTATATTTTTGTTTTAATATGGTTCAGCTTCCAAACAAGACCATTTATTTCAGTATACCTGCAGTAGGATGGATTAATAAACTACAGCAGTTGCAGATAACTAGCAATAGCCTTACTGGCTAGTGAACACCCCCCAAGGTTTTCAAGACGTCAGTCAACCCCAACTTGAATTTGATATTAACATGACAATTTAGGTTCAGTATATAAGTACCATATAACATAATATATACCCAATATAATAGTGAACAATACTACCTTTATATATTAATAACATTGTAATGTGTTTCCCAACTCCCTCCATCCAGTTTAATACTGCAAACTTCTAATCATGGGGAATACAACGTATTTAAAAATACAATGCCTATTACAATCGTTCCTTTGAAATTGTTAGGAAGCATACACGTTAGAAGGGATACTTGTAGTTCTTACACCAAGAGGAGGGTTGTAATTAAGTTCATGAAAATGAATCTTTACTAAATCAAAAACTACGACAAAACAACAAGCTTAAAGGAAAACATAGGCTACATTATACTGTGTATAGATGATTTGGGTGAAATATATCACAAGATCAGTTCATTAATGTAATCCACTTAAATATATTATACATATTATACATATTTTCTCTTGCTAGTAGGCTATCTTTTTTATAAAACACAAAACTGTCACATGATGTAAAATATATAATTTAATAATTTATTCATCTTTTGCAACAATACTGGAGAAAATACACCAAATGCATCTGTCCAACAAACAAACAATTTTGGCTGTATTTCTTAAAAATGGACTGTGGGGTTAGCTTTACATAAGCACTGACAACAGAACATGTAATCAAGTAATACTGTATGTCACCTATATTAACATACCAAACAACATATAATAAGAAAATATACAACTGTCTACTTGTTACACAGTCTAATGCATATTACATACATATTAAATGTATACATACTTAGTCACGCCACCACAAAAACATTTTACATGACATGCAACAATTTGATTTGAATTAATAACCAACTGTTTGGATGAACGATTAATCATTTTTTCATTTTTTGAAAATAGAAAAATTCAAAATGATCAGATTCCAGATTCTCAAATGTAATATTTTCTGGTTTCTTTATACTTCTATGACTGTCAACTGAATAACTTTGAATTCCGAACAAAACAAGACATTTGAGGAAGTCATCTTTTACATAACTAAATAACAACACACCAAAATGCTAGTGCCTCCATCACCAAGATTGATAATCTGTGAAGCTGGAAGGGGAGAGCTGAAGCAGTGGTCTGAACATTCACCACAATGCTATGTAACTGTGTGGAGACCTGTCAAGTGTGGCACCAATGATTGTTCACGTGCTACAGCGATGTAATGACGGTCAGCTGACTGCTGTCAGTTGACAGGGAGCAGTTAGTAGTGTTCATCTGATTTAATTTACACTTGGTGGGTGTATTGTAGAGGACCCAAGGGTGCACAGTGTCAGGTGTGAAGTTTCTCGGATAAGCGGTTGAGTATGGCGACACATTAGTGCCATAAAGCACTAATGTGATAAAACATACATTCGGACGTATTATATTATTTCATACGTGTAGATATTAACTGCGAGCACGCAAATCATGCTGTCGAGGATCGCGCAGATCCTCGACAGCATTACCTCGTTGCAAACCAGAGGGGGGAATAACTTCGGTTGCACAAAACAGCCTCTCGCGAATGATGTTCTGCTCTCTCGTTCAAATTTAATTTTGGTACTATGGGGGAGGGAACCAAGGCAGGGCGGGCTTTCCTGTGATTGGCCGTTTCTGAAGCGCGATATTTGATTGACAGCCTTCCTCAGCCCTCCTCTCATTCATTCTGTATTGTAGAGTCAATGGCTGAAACTCTGAAGACAACCGCATCTGGGCAGAGGTCCCTTCAAGTAAGAAGCCCTTGGCTGAATTAGGGCATTTGTGATGATTACTCGTTACGGTTAACGTTATGGACTAAGAATAATAACGTTCTAGACTATACAAAGACTAATGTTGATGTTTAGCTACACTAACATATTTCTCAGAAACATACGTAGATGAAATTTTACACAAGCCAGTTTTTTTTTTGATTATCACAAATGCCCGAATTCAGCATTTACTTACCTCTGCCCAGACGGGCTTGACTTCTGAGTATCAGCCATTGACTTTACAATTCAGAATGAATGAGGGCTGTCAATCAAATATCGCGCTTCAGAAACGACCAATCATAGGAAAGCCTGCCTTCCTTGGTTCCCTCCCCCATAGTGCCAAGTTAATAACTATCGCTGCTACAGAAACGACCAATCATAGGAAAGCCTGCCTTCCTTGGTTCCCTCCCCCATAGTGCCAAGTTAATATCTATACGTGTGAAATAATATAATACGCCCGAATGCATGTTTTATCACATTAGTGCTTTCTAGGCAAGTCTATTTCCTTCGCCACAATCCTCAATGCAGCTTCAATCTGGGGGAAAAAAAACAAGAAGTAAGATCAAAAGCTAAAGTTGAGCTGTTTTAGAATGAACAAGCATAAATACATACATAAATAATCATTAAAGAGTAACACTAATCTGTCTAGATAGTGAATGTGCACGCACACACCTAAGTTATGCTTTCCTCTTCATCCTCACTGGTGTCTGGACTGCTGTGGACACTTTGATCTTCCTCTTCAATATTTGGAATGACAGAGGCCTCCGGACCTAAAGCAGTCTTGTATAGTTGAATGACCACTTTCAACCCCTCTGACACCTCTGAGTTTCTCCTCCTCAAGAGACTGCAAAGTCCTTCATTTCCTTTGTCTCCAGACTCTCCACCTCAAAATATACATGAGATAACATTACAGACCTTCTACATAGTGAAATTGCTTCATGAGTCCACATACTGTAACTTCAATAGAGTAGAAAGCTCTCTCCTGTCCAAATCTACATTCCATATGTGAATAGTTGCCATGGTACCAAGCAGACTTCAGATTGAGATAATAGTAAGCACAAGCTTACTATTAATAATAGTAAGCTTGTGCTTACTATTAGCATAATAATTATGCTAACCCCGTGTGACACATTAGCCACATATTCCAATGTTCACAATTATTTGATTTCTGATTCCCGGCTATAGCCACAGTGCTAAATATCTCTACATCTGGCAAAAGTGACACACTTTACAGGCCTACTGACTTGTTACCATAGCAAACAACGTAAATCACCATTTTACTATGTACAAATTAAATGACCATCACTGCAAACAATGATTGTTTTACACTATTAGGTTTGTGATTGAAAGTGAGTTAGTCATGGACAGCTATGTTTTGCGTCAACTTACCCTCCTCAGCCACCTTTTTTTTGAGAACCAATGCCATGTTCTGCAACCATGTGCAGTGTTGTGCCATCTCCATCACCAGAATGTTTCTTTCCTCCTGCAGTCGCTTTGTTGTCATCACTTGGTCATGAAGCCGTTTCTTGGTTCCAATGTTTGCTAAAAAGTAAATTACAGTTTTATGAATACAATACACAATGTTGCATATAAACATAAATTTAGCGACAACAATTGTACTCTTTGGCAATTTTATACAAAAAGTAGAAAACTTAAAATACACATAGAAACTACATGAATATTAAACCACTCAATATGTTTTGCACACTTATTTCAGTATACTGTATACAGCTTAACAAAAATCTTCTCAAAACTGACATACCACTGTCATGAACCTCCCATGGCCATATTGGGGACACGGTGCTCTCTCCACTCAGGGAGTGCTCCACCACAGCTGAATCGATGTTTGCTGCAGGGTCAAGCTTGTTGTGCTTTTGTATCTCCTGAAGAAGGAGCTTTTTGTCTTCTGCCAGCTTCCTCCGAAGCCGGTGGCGAAGCTTGTTGCTGTCTAGAATGACATGAAGTAGACGGATAAAGGCTCTTGACAGAACTGTTTGACAAGAAAAAAATGCATTGCTCTCAAAAAGTGAAAGTGAAGCTGCAGTGACGAAGAATGTAATAATGACAATCTAGATAATAATCAGTTACAATCTAACAGAAGAGAATGTAATGATTGAGCTGTAATTGGCTTAATTGCTTCTTCATTGTGTATTAATTCCATGTACTTGTTTGTGGAGAGTTAACCTATTGTATTATGTACAGTATTAATACCATTCTGACGGTACAGGTTTTGCTTCCGCTGCCTCACACTGAGGTAGAGCCCCTCGATGGACCGCTGAAGCCCTGTGTGTGTGGTGCCTTGCAGGTTGTCACATGTGTCTTGTGTCTCTGTAGAAATAATAGTAAAATTCACAATAAAACAACACATAACAGTTTCGATGTTTGAATTCAAGTTACACATAAACCCCTTTTAACCCGACTTGATGGTACAACTTGATATGTATACTTCCTGAAGAGAAACTGGAATATACAATAAAGCCAACATGTCACACAGTTTGCTGGTCTTGGTGGCTTGTAACCCCTAGAGATCACTTTAACTGCCCTGAAAGATCAGCCAACTATTGTTGGCTGATCTTTAATATCAAACTTGAAGATTCAAATAGTAGTGGAAAAGTATTGTGTTATTTTCTGTCATCTGGTCATGCTTACCACCAGCTGCCCATTCCTTCACATCTGAAATCCACTGTGACACCATTTCATCTGAGCAATGTAGCTGTGTTTTTAGCTCTGCTAGCTTTTCAGTCTCTTCCAGGAGCCTCTGACAAGTCTGATAAACAGTGTTACACAGTAATCAGGATAAAGTCTGTATGATTAACAACAGCTCAAATGATAGAAACAAAGGACAAAATTAAACCATTAGACCTACCTTCACATATCTTGTGGAAAGTGCCTGATGTAAGGAATCCCCTTTCTTGTGGTTCCACAACATTGCATGCAATGTGAGCATGTCCACCCGGGCTATTGAAGGCAAAGTATGAGTTGATGGCATGCAGTCTTTGAAAAGAAGTATGCAACAATATGGAAAACACTCTGATCACCTGCTTTCGACATATATTTTGTCGTAAGGGCACAACGAGAGAGGTAGCTGTTTCACTTGTTCCACCTCTTCACCGGCGGTTGTCCCTGCTCCTTCCTGGTTCCTACCACTCCATTTAATCTGTTAGTAAAGGTTGAGTGGAATGGTAACACAAAACGAAAACATAATATAGTCTACCCATTAACTTAAATTTAATATTATTAAACATTACAATAAAAAATAATAAACATACCTCACACTTAGTAGCATGAGCTCGAGCATGCATGACACTGAGGAAAGGTTTCATGGTGGTCAGCTCCTGGAGAGCAGGAAGGACACTGGCAACTTTCTCCAGGTATGGCCAGTATTTGCAAGCCACATCCATGGCAAAGAATTGTGCCTTGGCTGGCATCAGCTCCTTTTGAAGGTACATGGGGTAGGCAAATATTTCTCCCCTGTACATATTAAGGGCTTTTAGAAGGAAACCATGGCGACACACAGCAACCTCCAAGCCCTCTTCATCCAATTTCGAAGCCTTTCTTGATGTCTCCCTTGCTGCTGTCCACTGGGAGTCCCCACACCTGCCTCTTCCTTGTGTCTATGATAAAAAATCAATGGTATCATAAAACAATGTATATGCCATGTATTCACTGAATTTGATTTTGTAGTTGGTGGGCAGAAGTTGCAGTTGGGGAGGAAATCTACGTTGGATATATATGGTTATTTTAGTAACGGAAGTATTTTGTGCAATTACGATTCAACCTTGCCTTTTTCACAGCTTTCTGGATTATGTCCACAAATCCAGACACAGCACTGTCTTCAGCCACAAATAATCCTTCAAAAAAGGCATGGTCACCAGAACTGTGGAAGACAAATAGAAAATAAATGTATTAAATATATAACTAAATCAATCAATCAATCAATAATAACACTGGAACAAAGAGCACCTTCCATTTCGGCCAAAGCGATATAATTTTCTGTTTCCATCTGCTGAAACAGCCAACATTTCTGGTGTGCAGGCTGGGCAGGTGAAAGCAGCACCACAGCAGAGTTGGTCCTTCTCAAATGAAGCATATGAAAGCTCCAAGAAGCTGCGCTGCAGAGTGTCACCTTTGATATGTCCAGACTGGAAGATACATAGAATAAAAAAATCCTTGGGATGTTGTCTGCTTATGCTCAGAAATGTTGTAATATGTCCAAGAACAATAATACTAACTCGTCCTCCACACTTGGTGCGATGCTCCAGCAGCTTTGCGAAGGCCTGTCTGGAGAATCCCGGAGAGATGACTTTCAGTTCCTGAAAGGAGCTCAAGAGGTCTAACGTGTACAACGTGGAAGTATTGACAGAGGCTGGCCAATATCCACTCCGAAGCAAGTCCTTCATGTCAGGGGTCCACTGCTGCTGGCACGTCTGACATACATACAGTGGCTGATGCAAGTCATAACGCCCTTAGAACAAGAAAGAAAAAAACATGCTTAAAAAACATTTTAAAACACCCCCAATATCTTGATGCGTGATTTTATTTCTGGAAATCATCTTAAAATAGAAATTTAAATACTGAATTGTTTTTACCATTGATGTTAATTAAAATCACTGGTGTGCCTGGTAACACAGTGAATGTTGTGCCATCACAGACGCAGTTTGACACACTCACAGTTGGCAAGATGCAAGCTGGCAAAAAGAAAGAAGACCATTCATTCACATAATCTTTTAAAAGCTGCAGGCACATGTGAACAGCAAAATAAAAGCTTTGTTGAGAATATACCTTGCTCCTGAGTGTAATATCCACCCTCCCCTTTAATGACATGAGTGGTTGGAGGAATGGGTTCAAAAAACCCACGAATCAGACATTCCCTGTTGTGGAGTGGCTGTTTTTTGTGATGCAGTATATCACAGTCCCCACAGAACAACTCTTCAGGGAGACACTCTATGCACCTAGGAATGAAAAACAAAATTAATATAATCAACTATTCATGTGAATAACTCATAAACTAAAATACACTCAAGTTACAGTAAGCTACAGTATTCTAAATTAAGTTAGATAATCGATTTGATACGAAGGTCCTAGATGTACTTTTCACATTCATGGAGGTTTCCTCTGGGTATCCAATTTTTCTCCCACCCCAAAAGAAATGCATGTTAGCCTATATAGCAGGGCACTGAGAATTACTTTAATGCTCAGCTACTACCCTGGGTAAATAAAGTTTAAGATTAATGAGTGATCCAACCTAATAACAGCGGCTTGTGGCAGAGGCAACACAAGGGATGACCAACAGCCTCGTTTTCAATTGAGGTATCTTGTAGGTGGTTTGGTCGTGTCTTCTGTCCAGCGCTCTGAGGCTTTCTGCTGCCGAAAAAGTCCATGATGATGCATACAGAGCTTCTTTGAGGCTTTGCAGAAGGACAAGAGGCATTTAGAGATGAAAGCCTCTCCACGAACGTCTCTGTAAAGAAAATAGAAACTTTGGCTATAATGGATTCACAGTTGAACTGGCCAGAATTTGTACTTTGACATAACTGACAGTAAAAGTACATGGACCAAGAATACAAAGGGCTTTTTTCTCAGTGATACCTTTACATTTTTAGATTTAAACTTAATTACCAAATGCCTTGCTTGAGGATTAGTTGTGCTGAGGGTGCAGTAAGCGGACCGTCCACATTGGATGCACAGGGAGCACTCAGCTGGGGGAATGGTGACTGTTAAAAGAGTACATTAAGAATAGTTAACATTCAATTAAATATTTTTTCATGTTACAAACTCATCTAGTATTCGCGCATTAAATTCAATAAATGTCAAATAATTCAGATAAGAACCTGTGGGCTGAGGCTGTGCGTCCGCCCTCCACGCCTCCCCCTCGGCTTGCCTCGTTCGGCACAGTCACATTGGAGCCACATGGAGGTTCTCACCAGAACGTGCACGTTTCCTCTCAACTACTCTCTTGTGTGTTGAAGTGAATATTCAATAATTAACGGTTATCTGGAAACCGAGACAGGTGACAAATGAAACACGTATTAAATTTGATATAAAAACACTAACCTTTTGGCTTCATCGTAAAAGGTGGTTTCTTATTTTAATTTCAAGCAATTTACGTTTTCCCCTCTTTGTAGCTGGGATTGCTGGCGGTACAACATATTGTCTCATTAGGCCATTGCAAAACACAAACAGGCATGACCCAGGACCAGGTCACGATGTGGACAACCTATGCAAGGTGCAGAAACGCACCCGGGAACCTGAAGACAGAGACTGGAAAAGACAGACAACTCGGAGGGACCCAGACAGCGCAGACGACAGATAGACAGACAGACGGACAGAACGCGCGGCGAGGATGAATAGACAGATAGGTTAGACAGACAGACAGTACAGGACAAAGACAAGACAGACAGGCAAGCAGATGGACGTGGCTCTTAAATGAGTGACTCTATTTGGTTAGTTGGAAAAGAAGGACTAGACGATAAGAGT
>OLKM01005361.1:0-17420 GCA_900291075.1 Melanogrammus aeglefinus | reverse complement strand
TAATGACAATCATAAATTGGTTGCTTTCGGTTAATGGCTGGGATGTTTTTTTTGCTTTTCTGTGTTTTTCAAGTTTCTGCGCACCTGGCACGACCTCCCTGTTTGTGGCATTGACAAATTGATTGAACTTGGGCCCCATTATTTTTTTTGTGGGAGGTTGGGGGCCCACCACACAGGCCAATGCAATTGGTTGTTTTGCACTTACTTTTCCATGGGCGCAATACTTTCTATTTCTCTCTTTTCATAATCAAGCTCATATTTCCGTTTAGTTTGGGTCTGTGGTTAGATGCTTCTAATCATTGTTTTGCCGTCTCATCAGGTAATGCAGAGAATATCTGGAGGCTATTGGAGCCAAGCTATGCTGGATGTGCCCTTATCTGCCCAGACTTCAGGCCTTTGTTGAAATGGCGTCGAAGTAAGTGATATTCTACGTATATTTTGTAATTGCCATTATGTCTAGTTTGTGATATTGCTTGATTTCCGTTTAAATGTTTTCAGTTTCCCTTCCCTCGCTTATTTCATGGTGCGAAACATACAAGCATTCATTTTTAATCTGGCGGCTTACATTTGCTGTTGAAATGGTTCTGACTAACAAGTCCTACAACGGTTAGCATGATTACCGATAACCACGCAAGGAGAGAGGCATCAATGTTTAGAGGCTGCGGTGCAGCTGCGGGCTCCCCGGCTCCAAGGACAGACAGCGCACCATGAAGCAATAGTGACAGCGGAGTAATTTCCTGAGCAGAGTAAAGAGCTTTGGATGAGGCCTTTCCGATAGCTGGTGCGGAGGACGGAGAGATCGGGACCTAATTGCAGCAGGTTTGGCTCATTTCGGCAAATGACACCTCAGTAATTATTTTACTGATTTGTCATTGTGACTTTCAATTAATACATTTTGATAGTAAACAACAATGTACCAAAGCAAATACAGTCGTATTAACAATTTAGATTAGCTTCATTATTGATGTTTCCTGGAAGTCCTTTTTATGAAGTTGAACTTTTGATATATTTCTTCCTTTCTTTTAAGTTTGCAGATTCATTTATCATCACCCACAAATTTCATTTTAGTCGGCTTTGAACTGCACGGCCATGGGTAAGTAATCCGTCCACATAACCTATATCCGGTAGGAGTAATACCACTTTTGATCCAAATGACACTGTCAGTTTAAATAATTTGGACTCTTTTCGTGCCATACTTATCAGACTTTTTCTGTATTGTGGACCCAAATGGACAATAATAGCACATGGTTTCTGCACAGTAATAGAGTTTAATTGGGGATTGCAATCCACAGTCTGATGTAAATGCAACTTCCTCATCAACTATTTTTAGACAAGGGGTTGTTAAAGACTTGATTCTGGATGGTCAATTATTGGTTTCAGGCATGCATACGCCATTAATTTTTTTTGTGGGGTTTCCCCCCCCCCCCCCTTATGATTTATTTGCTTCACGCGTCAGTAGGACCCGAGGTGTCAAGTACAAAGTTCATACTTTGTTACCTTACTAGTAGAAAATTTGGGTTCTATACTTTCTAGAGTAATAATTGTTCAGCCTACTGTTTACTTCTACTTCCTTACCTTTTCACACACTTATCTGTACTTCTACTTCCTTACTTTTCAAAATGACCTTGTTACTGCTATTTCGGCTTGGCCATCGGATTAGACTGAATTTTGATATGTTGGTGGGATGAGAACAAGACACATTATACCATTCTGGACACCTATTGGTTTATAAGCGATCCATCGTAACCGCACATGACAGGGCCGTCTACATTTTTCTGACTGAATAAATCGCCCGCCCATTCCGAGGATAATTCGCAGCTTATGTATGACTTTTTGCACCTTGACAATATTACAGGAACTTATTCATCATATCTTCCCTCCATGAACACAATAGCTCCATAGTACACATATATGGTTTCTTTTTAATGTATTTGCTTTGTACTATATGGGTTCATTTTCAATGGGCATTTAAATGTGTCTGAACAGGTGCTCCCATTTTTTCTCATTAACAATTAAAGTTATTTAAATGGCCTGTAAAAAAATAATGGAGGGGTTTGGCCCGGGCGTGCCAATAGCGATGTGCTGTGTGTGTCACAACTTCACGGCTGGTTAAATGCAGGACCTTCTTGTTGTTGCGCATACATGGCAAAAAGCTGATTCTAATTCTATTAGGCCCCTGATGGCGGGCCTAAGTTTTTGACCTTAATGGCATTTTTTTCCCCTTACATTACTTTTCTTAATACTTTAAGTAGTTTTAGAAACAGTACTTTTTATACTTTTTACTTAAGTAGAAAGGTTGAGTGATACTTCAACATTTCTACAGAGTATTTATTATACCCTCGTATCTTACGACTACTTAAGTAACGACTGTGACTACTTTTCGCGCCTCTGGTAGGCCATGGCCAACGCAAGAAGGTTAGGGATATATACATATTTTGATGGAAACTTGGTTACAACTGTTCAATTGGACATTCCGGTTTTGCAGAAAACCCCAGATATATTATGTTAATTTCTCTTTTTCTCGGTATGGAATGTCTTTTTTCTCTTCACTTCAACAGCAGTGCATTTGGTGTTGTTTTAGGAGTAAAAAAAAGCGCAGACCTAACCAGAGCTTTCCAAATGGATCCGAGTGTACCTGAAACATTGAAAACCAAGGGTCAGGTAGGTGACCAGACCCCTCATCGCCCTACTCTACCAACCAAATTGCTTTAAACTTAAAAATAGTTGGTTAAAAAGGATCAACTCTAGTGTCAGCTCACACTTAGTGCCTGTATAGGACCACTGTTGAATATAGTGGGCTTAATTCTTAACATCCAGTGCAGTCCCAGAGTATGACTGTGGGTGTTAAAAGGGTTCAGATCTGAGCGTATTGGCTTAGCTATAAGCAAGCTGCATGACCAGCTATGGCCTTTTTCATTAGCGGCCCCAGCAAACATGTATTTTCCGTGTTTTATTTATTTAATTAATAAAGGTACCGTGGCGTTAGTGTCCACATGGTGTTGTGTTGAGTGGATTTATTGGAGCACCGTTTCGTTGTTCCAGACTTTCTATATCTAGACCCATGTGGTTCCTGCTTGTCATACCTGTTTGATGCATTGCTCCCTTTTTATGAAAAGACACCAGGGTGGAACGAAATTGTAGTTTGATATGAATGATTTAAAAAGTCCATGTCCATTACAATATCTACTCAAAGTGTTTTTCCCACAATAGGTCTTTGGCTTAAAGATTATATTGGTAAGTATTCTGTGATGTAGGTCAATTACAATAATATAATTATATATAATTAATGATTACTGACTTAAATATCAGATTTTTTTTGGTCTTCTCTGCACCTTCTTGCTCAAGTCTCTCTCCTTCTTCCTCTGACTCTGGCAGCATTGGGGCATCCCATGGCAGGAGGTTTCCGGCTCGCGTGACGTTGTGGTTTGTGTTTCCGTATGATACAGGACAATCAGTGGGCCTACAGGCCTGTCATCCGTAGGTACAAAGACTGAAGCTAGAAATATGCTGTGTATATTATGAGTATGGTAATATCTTGGCTTAGGCCTACAAAATTTAATGAACAGGCTACCATCTAGTGGCTACATGGTAAAATGTACCTTAGGCCTTTCCTGAAGCCTCCCCTCCCAATCACCAGGCACGGTGGGTTGGAGATCCGTGGTATCCTGCAGCTGCGCACCTGGTTTCCGACCACATAGCTCAGCTGATTGATCAACCGATCCCTCAGCTATAGATGTTCCTTATGTAGCAGCAATGTGGCCTTCGTTCAGCAGCAAGGCAGTTGTTTTTTTTGGGTTTTTTTTTTGGATGGAATCTATTTGTCCGTCCGGACAAAATGAAACTTCGGCCAGCTTCAGCTCTGCAGGATAGCCTAATTGAATGCGATCTGTTTGATCAACCGCTCATTCTAATCCGTCTTGGCAGGCGCGTCTTTCAGCACAATAATAAAAGGATTTAAAAGCAAATAAACAGCGGGAATGGACGGCAACTGTGGCCTACATCGATCTAGCGATTCCCACCAGATTTGTGAGAAATTGTCAAGATTAAAACAGTATATAAAAGTAATGCATAGTAGCTTCACAACAAGTCCTGGCCGACATTCACTTCACGTGGCTTTTTTCTACCACCGCTTTTTGCGATCCACACACTAATTCTGTTCCTTTGCATGCTCAGGAACCAAGTGTTGCCGGTGACCAATATCTCATGCTTCACACCTGAAGCTCAATCTGGATCATGACTGGCTTGCTCTTTCTTCCCAGGCAAGACATCTCCATCTCACACCTCCCAATCCATATTGAGAATTTCACCTCACAAATTCAGGTTCCAATCCATTCTTAACATTCACCATCACAGGTATAAGAGCAACGGATATCTTCAATGGAGATATCTACGGTTTCCTGGTGATCAGAAGGTATTACTTACAGTGTATCGCGTTACATGATTTGCTGAACAGTGTTCTGAGCAATTTATTGCTGTTCCTGTGATAACCTGCATGGTGATTGTGTGGTTTATAACGGAAGACACATACTGTACCCATGCTAAAGTTGTGCTTCAGAAAAAAAAGAAAGCTTTTGCAAGGCCTAACTCCAGCCAACTAACGCAATACCCGTGGAATGACGCGATTATCAGCTTTACTGTTGTGATTGTTTATTCGTCTGCTGTCTGGCACCTCGGACGTTGTCTATATACTGTATATGTCTATATAAATAATATACCAGTATATATGTCTATATATTCTACTGTCACACACACAGCTTGTGTGATGATGTGGATTATTTGTCAGGAGATTTTTCATTTTTCTGAAGAGATAGCTGTTTTTAGTTTTTTCTGATAACTCACTCTGCTCCGTCTTTTTTCTCATTGCTTGCTAAGAGTTGGACTAGCATATTCATTTTTTGTGTATGTGAGAATGAAATTGTCAATAGGTAACTTTTGCCAGAACTATAGAGAGAGGTCACAATAAGCTAGCTGGTTGTTCGACGGGGAAGGGGGGTGGGGAGAGGAGAGAGCCTTGTTTTGTAAGAACATCCAATTTGGCCGAAATTTGAGTGATAGAGTATTTTAGTTGTTTTATGTCCCTACAAGGCGAATCAAATGACCGGCCCCAGCCCTCTGGGTCATAGCCAGGTCACCCTTATCAAGGGAGAACATTGCATATGTTCTTTTGTGATTCACGTTCTCTCTTTAGTATAATACTTGCCTGGTGACAAGAGGGGTCGACAGCAGGAGGCACTCTGGATACTGCTCCTCCACCAAGCTACACTATAGATTATTCAACCCCAAATCTATAACCTGTGCTGTATTACATCTTGTAGTAAAAAATATTTCAACACCTCTGATCCACCTGTCAGGCTGCCTTGATTTCCACTTCTAGCAATCACTGCTGACTACAGACGAAGTAGGTAGTTTATGTATTTAACAGCTTAGAAATACGATGAAATTAATAAGAGTCATGGTTCGCTAACGGGATAATACACTAGCTATACCTGTGACTTGCTTGTCAGCCCACAATTATCTGGCCTACTAGAATCTCCAAGGTCATTGTGAGAAATCAGCTGTTAGATTACGTACACCCCCCCCCATTTTTGCCATATTAGTTAACAGTCATCTCTTCTTGTTTTTTGTTTCATTTTTTGTAAACATTGTGCTCCATTAATTCCTTATACGGCCCATATAATGTAATGCATGTAGTACTAATTGGTCTATCTGGTGCACCTTGTCCCGTGTGAAAGCTGCACGGTCTGTGGGAGTCAGTGTTGGATACATGCGAGGCACAGAACGTGTCCGTAACCAAATGGTCCTTTGGCCTGTGTTATGTTTACAGGTAAGCAAACAATATAAGAGCCTTGAATATACATTAAGATGAGCTGGGCAAGGGTTAGAGATGTGGGGAAGAGTTGGCACAAGTTTAACTCCAGCCCGTGAATGTTGTATTTAAAAGGTTGTAATGCCGTCATATAGAGCAACTTCCACTAGCGGCCTAAGCTAATCTCTTCTTGCGTCGCCATTGGGTCGGGTCGCCGGTAAAAAATTATTCGAACCTCTGATTCCAACCTGTCAAGCTGCCTTGATTTTCCCACTTCTAAGAATAATCACTGCTAACGACGAAAATACGTAGTTATGTATTTTAACAGTTTAGAAATAAGATGAAATTTAATAAGAGTCATGGGTTTGCCTACCGGATAATACAACATACTGTGACAATGCCTGTCAGCCCACATTATCTTACTAGAAATCTCAAGGTCCATTGTGAGAATAGCGTGTTAAGATAAGTACAGTTACCTAATTGGTCTATTGGTGCACTCCTGTCCTGTGAAAAGCTGCACGCGGTCTGTTGAGCAGTGTTGGACCATGGCGGACAGAACGTCTCTCGTACCACAATGGGTACTTTGCCTGTGTATGTTTACAGGTAAGGCAAACAATATAAGAGTCATTGATATACATAAGATGAGCTGGGCTCAGGTTAGAGACGTGGGGAAAGAGTTGGCAAGTTAACTCAGCGTGAATGTGTGTATTAAAAGGTTGTATGCCATCATAAGCAACTCCACTAGCGGCTAAAGCTAATCTCCTTGCGTCGTAGGGTGTCGGTCGCGGTACATTTATGTAGATGGTGTTTTGTATTATTTTTGTATGCCAAGGTTAAGAACTGCTGGGAATAATATCAGGAGCCACAATGTGCCTTTAATTTATGTGTATTTCCATTGCAGATTACTAAGTCTATTAACATGTATTTTTGTGAATGGTGTAATACTTAGATTAGGATGTAACAGACCGAAAGCTACACATTCTGTAGAGCAGTATTGAAACCATGGCGGACAGAACGTGTCAATAAGCCAAATGTGTACTTTGCCTGTGTATGTTTACAGAACTCATTAAAGAAACTACTCTTCAAGTCACGCTTGAGTTTATTTTCAAGTGTGGCACATCATCAATGTGTGATCTGTATGTCCCACTCCAAATCCTTTTCGGGTAGCCTACAACCAGTTTTATCACCTGCAGGTTTTCTGCAAGAGTCTTGACATTTATTTATGTGACTATTAACTACTTAACACCCAACATAAATCTTGTTATCTTAATTTGTCCAAAAAAAGGTTCAGGATATATATTTATATTAGGATTGTGGCTTGTGAAATATTTGTGTGGATATCAATTTTAACAAGGCATAGGCTAAATGGTATACTTGTGGATCTTGAAACGTTCAATACAAAATGTCCACACTTCAATGGCCACCAAAACTCATTAATAACCTCTCCTTTACCAACTTATAATGTTATGCTGCTGTCAACCAGGACCATGCAAAAAAAAAAGAAAATTAAGATAAACTAGCTACTGAGATCCTAACTGATCAAAAAACCACGATTTAAGATTTTAAATTATTTTTGGGAATAATCGATATTGAGATTATAGCCTAAATTTTTATGGAGCAGAGACCAGAGCCCAAATATGAGTTAAGCTTAAGCTTCCATATTCAACCAATCATTTTGCTGGAGTCACGGACACTGTGTGAACTTGCGTGATTGGCATACTATACTCTGAGATTAGCATTATATACAATAAGATTGCCTATGTGTGTGGCAACAATTGCAGACAATGAGTCAACCATTTTCTCTTTATTTCTGATCTTTTAGGTCACTCACCCAAGCGGCAATAGAATTTGTAAAAATACTCAGCCCTCAGGCTGTGCAGATAATAACTAAGGCCACAAGAACCAGGTGCACCCAGAAAAACCCTTCTTGGTTGGTAAAATAATTAACATGTATTTTTGTGAATTATGGCTTAAAGCTTAAGCTTTCATATCGTTTTCAACCAATCATTTTTGCTGGAGTCCACGGAACTGTGTATGCTGAAGGTATGTTGGCCAAAAGTTTTTTTTATAAGGCGCTCGAGTTTTTGTTGTGGCACACCTGTTACATTGCGTCCTTGAGAGGGTTCACTCTAGAGCGAGGAGTGGTAAACCTAAAACAGGATCTTTTAACAACCAGTAGAGGCCTCTTATTATCATAACAGTACCCATTTCATTTTAAAGAATCAGATAGCCTATCTGAATACCGACATGATATCTGCCTAGTTTATTAGTCCACTAAAGCCTTTGTTTGACCAGTCAGTTTGACAAGTCTGGCAAGGCTTTTTCATCCTTTAACACAAAAAAATAATACTAATAATAAAAAAAGAAAGAAGTGGTTCCTCACATCCCAGAGTAACCATGGGCACGCAGCAGAGTTCGGCGGCGCCGGGGACAGGAGATTGTGGACTTTGTGGGGGACTATCTGGCGAAACTTGAGCACAGGAAAGTGTACCCAGACGTGGGCAGGGAGCCAGGGTATCAGCGCTCTATGAATACCCCGTCTGAGGCCCCGCTGGAGCCTTGAGAGCTACGAGGACGTCCTTCAGGGACGTTGACAGGGGTCATTATGGCCTGGAGTGAGTCCACAAAATGTATTTATTCCCCCTTCATTATCCTTCTATGGATTAAGAACGGTAATCTCTTACATTTATGACTGGGACAACAATTCGGGCTCTCGAATGCATTGACAATACCCACTATCTAACCACCATTGTAAATCAGCTCGAAACCTCGGGAGAAAACTTTCCTTCTTCAACGAATCATGTATCCCTGTCTATACTTTCTCTGTTCAAAGGTTCATCTCTGGACACAAACCCTTTCTGTTTCCAATGGGCTAACTCGATCATATTAAAACGGCTATTTGAAATAACCACTGGCAAAGCGCAACACCGAGTCCACGAAATTCCCTCGCACAAAATTCCACTCAAGACGTCCGGCCCTGTGTCTTCATGACGTCGCCTTTTATCCAAGGTAGGTAGTGCGGGAACCGTTTAAAATTCCCACGGTTAATGGATCAGATCGTTAATTGATCTCAAATCAATCCAACGGCGTTGGGCATTGTCAGAATGGACAGTTCTCTAGGCCCAAAGGGCGATCATATTTCGGGGGTACGGTGCCACCCAAGCCACTCTTTTTGACCCATCCCTGCTTTTCATCACACTTTATCAATACAATTAGTATGTTCAACATTAAAATAGCTAACCAATTGATAGCTTATAACAGATCAGTTTTGTTGTTGATGCAGTCGATCGCCGATGAGATTTTTCGAACTAAGTGGATAATAATAAAGATCCCATTTTGTCAAGTTTTTATGTCATATTTTAAGCAATTTTTATATATTTTTTCTCATTGCGGAGGGCTCCTTTCGTGCAGAGGCCGGCCTGGGTCCATTTGGTACAATATAGGCCTATGCGTCCAAAGACTGAACGATGATTTACTGAAAGCATGTAGGTTCATTGTGAAGCGAAGCAGTATAAAGCGCTCTGCTATAACGGTAACAATTGGAGATTTTTTTCCAATTCAAAGTCGTAACATTTTAATTAACACTCATGTTCAGGTTTTTGGCTGTTGATTTTTTTTAAGGACGTTGTGCTTAGGAAATTAAGTTGCGATGAAATTCCCTATCCTATACTTGTGTGTGTCTTTGATTAACACTGTTCACCAAGTGAGATTTAGTCGCTGTATAAATGAGATAATATATATGATTTTATTCAGGAATGCAAAACATAAGACGATAACTTATATTGGTAAGAGGAAGCTCATGTATACATGATGTGCTTGGTTTTCAACCTGTACATAGTTGAATGCTTATACATCCTAATTGTAACTGTTTCAGGTATATTTTTGTAATAAATAGGGACGATATTATTCTGGTCATTGCTGTAATTAAGAATAAAACAGTTAATACATTGCTATAAAGAGAACAATCCTGTGTTTTATTACAAGGATGACATGCTCTATAAGTCTATGTGTGTTTGGTGTGCGTGCATCCGTTTATTGAGGAAGGCAAAATAACCTGCTTGTCTCTGGGCAATTAGGTTGTTAGTAAAACCCTTGAAACTCTCTTGTTAAGGCAAAGTAAGTGAAGGCTGAAACCCGAATGGCAAATATTAAATGTATCCTTCTGGGACAGGGCTGCTAGCTCCATGTAAAACGCCCCTTCATTTCAGTCTATTAAGCAGAGGTATGTCACATTAAACTCCTAATCAGCAGGTGACCCCATGTCGGCCAATAAGAAGTGATGCATGCAATGGAGGGAGTCAATTACAAGCAACGTCCAGAGGGCCAGGGGGGAATAAATGGGTGCATAATAATATGCACGTATAATATATAGCCTGCTTAGATATTGAATAGACCAATAGGCCCTTATTTTATAATGTATATAAATAAATATGCCTATTGGTCTATCCATCTATATTTAATTAGCCCTAATTTTAAATTAACTTTGTAATACAGTGATGTGCACAAATGTCTATTGATTAGCCTATATTGTATAGCCTATTGGTTTGTTAAATGTCTGACTAATAAAATATTGTATGAACAAAGTTTTACAGTGTTTAACAAAAAAGTAACGGTGGTCTAAGTGGTAGTAATGCTTGGTTAGTAATCAAGGTGTTGTCTGTTCGGTTCCCTCCACGGACAGAGAGATCTTTGCTCTATTAGTCAAACTTACTGACGCAATCGGCCGCTTTCATTTCAACATTTTAGTATGATTTAGTACGATGGTATGATAATTATACGACGTAATGACGGGCTGCCTGCGACGCTGGCTGGTGTCGGTTGGCCGGCGACCTCTGGCTGCCGCTGGCCGCCGGCTGACCTCTGGCTGCCGCTGGCTGCCGGCTGCCGCTGCTGGCTCTGCCGGCTGCCGCTGGCTGCCGGCTGCCGCTGGCTGCCGCTGGCCGCCGGCTGCCGCTTGCAGCTCTGGCAGGCTGAGCGACTAGGTCGCGACCATAAGCGTCACGACCCTTTTGACGGCAAATAGGTCGTGACGCTTTTATGGTCGCGACCTAGTCGCTCAGCCTGCCAGAGCTGCCAGTAGCCGGCGGCAGTCAGCCAACCGACCCCAGCCAGCGTCGCAGCCCGACATTACGTCGTATAATCGTACTAAATCAAACTAAACGGTTGAAATGAAAGCGGCCGATTGCGTCAGTAAGTTTGACTAAAAGGAGCAAAGATCTTTCTGACCGTGGAGAGATCCGATCAGAGAACCCCTTGATTAGGCCTACTAGCCAAGCGTTACTACCACTTACACCACTGTGACTGTTTTGTAAAAAACATTGTAAAACTTGTATCAAAGTAGGCATATATTACACTACACCCTTCTTCATAGAATATTTTATTAGTCAGACATTTAACAAACCAATAGGCTATACAATATAATCAATATAGGCCTACATTAGTACACATCACTGTATTACAAAGTTAATTTAAAATTAATTAAATATAGATGGAAAGACCAATAGGCATATTTATTTATATATATTATAAAAAGGCCTATTGGTCTAATAATATCTAAGCTATATATTATTGTATGTACGCTTTTATTACACTGATGCATGTATATCTTTTCTGTTCAATGAGATGTTAACTGATAACATATGCTTTTTTTTATGGTAGCAGCCATGGTGACAATGGCTGGCTGCCACAGGTCGCTCATTCAGCCATACCTCTGGTTGGTTGCGACCTATTTACCGCCAAAAGGGTCGTGACGCTTTTGTGGTCGCGACCTAGTCGCTCAGCCTTCCAGAGCTGCCAGCCGCAGCCAGCGGCCAGTGGCAGCCAGCGGCCAGTGGCCAGCGGCAGTCAGCCAACCGATCCCATTACGTCGTATAATTATCATACCATCGTACTAAATCATACAAAAATGTTAAAATGAAAGAGGCCGATACGTCAATAAGTTTGAGTAAATGAGCTAAGAATTACTTGGCCATGGAAAGAATCCTTCTTGATTACTAAGCTAGCGTCTCTACCGCTTGTAGCCTACCACTGTGGCATTAACAGTTGCTCGTTGCATTTCATTCTGTAATGAAAAACTACATAACATACCTTATTAGTCTTGATGACATTTAACAAAACAAATAGGCTATGTATAATTTCTAAAATACATTACTTCAATACGCCCAAATTACAACTAATATATCACTCTATAACGAAGTGCTTTGTGCGTAATATAGCCTACCTTATTAAGCTTAATGATGACATTTAAACACAACAAATATATATATATACATAAGATATAAAAATACATTATTTTGAATACGCCCCAAATTACAACTAATACATTTTCATTGACACTGATAGACCAACGATTTCATCATTTAAAACTGTAGGCCTTCTTCAATATAAAAATAATATTTGCAATAAAGAGCTGTAGGAAGCTACGTAGCCCCTCTGGTGACATCTGGGAGAAATAAAATATCTGTTTGCCCGATTTAGTGATCTGTTTGCATGACTTAATAATCTGTGGCCACAATTTAATAAATTGCGGGAACGAGATAATTAATTTGTGGCCACAGTTTAATAATTCGTGGGAACAAGATAATTAATTTGTGGCCACAGTTTAATAATTCGTGGGAACAAGATAATTATTTTGTGGCCACAGTTTAATAATTCGTGGAGTTCATTGCTAGCCAGAACTTCATGACTGTTAACTTAAACTGCAATGGAGAGAGAGAGAGAATTGGACGCCTTGCTAGGTTTTTTACAGGACCGTGGAATTGAAGCAGAAACCATAAACAGATTAAAAGATGACAAGGTAATGTCCCACAGAAAATGTAGAAATACACAGCTATTCACCATAAACTCATGAACTTGCGGACGTTGTTACTTTCAAAGCCAATATGTATAGGCTATAGGCTATGTTGTTGATTACAAATTAAGACACTGTAAAGGATGCAAACACATCCTAACAAAATATGTGTAACAGGGAATGGTGCAGGTTAAGGTTATCGGTTAAGGTCTGATAGCAATAGCTCCGGTTAGCATGACTCCATCAAATAGCTGTGTTCGGACATCAACTGCCGCCTTCTACACAGAGTTGGCCGGTTGAATGCTGATTGGTTGTTACGTTACACGTGTCACTTAGTGGCCACGCTATTGAACGCTGATTGGCTGTCATCACACGAACGTCGCGTCAAAATCTCTCAATAACAACCCTTTTGAAATCAGATATTTCTCAATAACAGCTGTTTAAATCAGGTATGAAATCAGGTATACAATTTTAATACCTGCTGAAATAAATAAATAAATAAATAAATAGTCTTCAATGCCGAAAGATACAGGCGGAGTTATTCGATTTTAAACAACAGTCCTAGAATATGACCATGGGGCAGACTACTTTACGACCATATGGTCGTCTTAAGCGCGGATTGGAATTCTTATTGCAGCCTGCAGTGCAAGACACATACGGAGGGACGCGGTCGTGAAGCGGATCTTCCATTAGGCAAACCTAGGCAAATGCCTAGGGCCCCAACCAAATCTGTCTTTATTAGGGGCCCCCAAATCTGACCCCCCCAGCCATTACTTATGTAAAGTAAAAAAAAAAAACACACATTTCTAGTAGAAAAAAATAACAAAAATATCAACATAACGCCGAACTAAATAATAATTTTCCAGCACACATGCCCCCCTCTATTCGTGCATTGGACTAGTCCAGAATATGATTACGTAGTAAAGGTGGCTATGGAAGCCGAAGGAGAGGAAGATGAAGATGATTTGGCGGTGAGTAGTGCTATGCCATTTACCACTAGCAGCAGTGGAAACAGTTTCCTAATTGGCGACGACCCTGGACAACAGTTTCCTAATTGGCGACGACCCTGCACATTGGCCAGAAAAGTTGACAGACTCCGAGCGTTGCTCAATTGTACAGAAAGGACCAGTGCAATTACGAGGAGATTTCCCCCAGAACACACAGGGCAGACGCTTTACAAGCACGCACTACTATTTAAATATGAAAAATGGCGAAAAAATCCAGAGGTCCTGGCTTGTGTACAGTAAAACGAAAGACCGCGCTGTTTGTTTCTGTTGTCGGCTGTTTGGCGATTGTAATAAGCAGCGGTTCTGCACTGACGGCACGAACGACTGGAAAAATGTATCAGCCTTCCTAAAAGAACACGAGAAGTCTGCTGATCACCTCGCAAATATGGCTGTTTGGCGAACGCTTCAGCAACGGCTCCAAACAGGTAAAGCCATAGATCATGTAAATCAAGAGCTGTTTGTGAACGAAGTAAACAAATGGAGAGAGATCTTGAAACGTCTGATTGCCATTATTACACACTTGGCCGAGCGCAACTTAGCTTTTCGAGGCCATTCAGAGAAGCTGTATGAGCATGGCAATGGGAATTTCTTAGGCCAAGTTCAGCTGATGGCTCAGTTTGACCCTGTGATGAGGGATCATGTGAAGAGGGTAGCTGAGAAACCACATGAGAGTTATTTCAGCAAAATTATCCAAAATGAAATAATCTGCTTGGTGGGAAGCTGTGTGACAAACACAATTGTACAGAGGGTGAAAAAGTCCAAGTACTTCAGCGTCATCATGGACTGCACCCCGGATGTCAGCCATGATGAGCAGCTGTCCGTGGTGCTGAGGATAGTTGACTGCAAGCCTGGCGAAGGAGTGTCCATCCACGAGCACTTTGTTGGCTTTCTGGTGGCAGAGGACACAACAGGGAAAGGCCTACTCAACTTGTTTTTGGGACACCTGCAGACACTAGATTTAGACCTTGCTGATTGTCGTGGGCAATCCTACGACAACGGCAGTAATATGCAGGGGAAGAAACAGGGGGTCCAGAGCAGAGTCCTGGAGCTGAACAGCAAAGCACTCTGTGTCCCATGTCCAGCCACACGTTGAATCTGGTGGTTGGTGATGCTGCCAAGTCCTCTGTGACAGCTTTGAGTTTTTTTGGACTGTTACAACGACTGTATGCTCTATTCAGTGCTTCTGTTCACCGCTGGACAATCCTTCAAAAACATGTGACATATTTTACCATTAAACCACTCAGTGCAACAAGATGGGAGGCTAGGGTGGAGTCCGTGAAAGCCGTCCGATACCAGTTGCCTGAAATTTTGGATGCCCTGACCGCTCTGAGGGAGTATGCTGAGCAGAAGCAAGACTCTGAATGCGCCTCCAATGCCAACGGCATTCACAAAGAGATGAAGAAATGGCCTTTTCTGGTGAGTACAGTCGTCTGGTACAATGTCCTATTTCACATAAACAAAGTCAGCAAGCTATTGCAGAGCCCCAAAGTGTCAGTGGAAGTCATGAGGAGAGAGGTCCTTGCAGTGATGGCATTTCTGAAAGATTATCGAGAGGACGGATTCAATTCTGCTAAAACAGATGCCAGGGAGATAGCAGAGAAGATTGATTTGGAGATGGCCTGGCCAGAGGTGCGCCAGAGAAAGAAAAAAAGGCAGTTTGAGTATGAGGGGAGAGAGGAGACAGTGTGCACTGCAGAAGAGCATTTCAGGAGGGAGTACATATGGTGGACACAACCCTGGTCACAGTCAGGGAGAGATTTTCAAACATGGAGGGTGTTTTTGAGCTATACGGCTTTCTCTACTCCACTGACCAGATGCAAAATGTCATGCAGGGAAAGGAATTAGATGAATGTTGCCACAGGCTTGAGAAGAAAATGAATGATATTGATGCAGAGGACCTCAAGCAGGAAATAATTCATGCCGTCAAAGCATTCCCCCCACACGTCTCTTCGCCTTTCCAGATGCTGGATTATGTGTACAGGGAAAACATCCTTGACACATACCCAAATTTGAGTATAGCTCTGAGACTACTGCTCAGTCTCCCTGTGACTGTGGCATCAGGGGAAAGAAGTTTCTCATCACTAAAACGACTCAAGACTTACCTGAGGTCCACTATGTCTCAAGACCGCCTGTCTGCCCTGGCTGTCATCTCTATTGAACATGAAATAACAAAAACACTGGACATGGACTCAGTTATCACAAAATTTGCAGAGGCCAAAGCTCGCAGGGTCAGACTATAGAATGAAAACAAGGCCTCTCAGCTACACAGCTGATGTCAGATGATTCAACCTGAAATGATGAGGATGAGAATGTTTAAAAGAAAGTTCAGAAAGTTCAGAAAGTTCAAAGCGTTCAAAGTTCAGAAAGATCAAAAACAATGGAAACCTGGCAATGACCAGGACATGAAGCAGAGACAAGACTGGCACAAAGGAGAGAATGAAACCTGATAAAGGGCAGGAAAGGCACATGAGGATATGAGTGAGACAGGCGCAAAGCAGAGGAGCTTGAAGGCAAAACAGGGACACAGATGAAGAGTAACAGGGATACAGACAGAGAAAAAGAAGATAGGGAGAAAGAGAAGGTTATTATTAAAAAAAACATTGATACTTGACTTGGATATTTATTTATAATACTACATGCTTGACCTGGTGTTGATTTTTGTCGTAGTTAGAAAACAACAGGAGAAAAGACAGATGAACAACATCACCTTCTATCAGTGAGCCCTGGCTGAACAAGGTATTTGAGTTGACAAAGTACATTCTTGTTGTATAAAGATCATTGCCAAATGAAACATGGTGTAGTGAGTATGTTCTAATGCTGTGTTTGTCTGTTTTTCAGGTTGGGTTCTATACTGCTGCTCACCACTTTTCTCTGATATGAAGACTTTTGAGAAGACGACAACAGTAGGACTTTGTGTTTACAAATGCTTTCTGTCTCACACACAGACACACACACACACACACACACACACACACAAGCTTTGCCACTCAGTCACTCAGTCACACACACACACACACACAGTTTTACTCACATGAAATGGTGAAGGCAACAGGGAAAATGGACATTTGAAGATGGAGAACTTAATCACTTGCACACCTAAACACCCCCCCCCTCTCCCCCTCTCTCCCCCCCCCTCTCTCTCTCTCTCTCTCTCTCTCACACACTGAACCACTGCTTTGCCTGTCTCTCACTCACACACACAGCCACTGTTATTCCTGTCCACACACAAAATCTTTTCATTGGTCCTGTTTAAATGTAAATGGTGGTTTTCATAGACTCATATCCATTTTGTATTTTAGTTCTGTTAAGTGCAAGATCATTTTGTATCTCTGGCAGAGAATGGAAATTCTAATCTCTCTCTCTCTCTCTCTCTCTCTCGTTTGAGTAATAAACATGTAATTTTGGCAAAGGCTGGAGAAATCTGAAACTGATTTTACTGTGGAGAGTTGAGTGGCAGTGCACTATGGGTTTATTGCGATTCTAAGAGTATTGGGATGGTTATTTGTTTTGTGTACGTGTTTCAAAAATGAGGGCCCCATGTCTATATTTTGCCTAGGGCCCCAAAATGGCTAGATCCGCCCCTGCGTTGAGCGCTGCCCCACATTGCGTGACATTAGAAGACTACGGGAGGTCGAACAACAGCTGACGTGTATGGTTGACCATCCTGGATTGGAGCCTGTCTGCCTAAATGTTCACTCTATTCAGAATGCCAGCCAAATATATAGAGCAGACTATGGTCCTCTAAATTTGAGAAGAATACACAAGTTGTGCATTGTTACAGAATTTATAAAATAAATGAAGTTGTTCTCAATCTTGT
>OLKM01005360.1:0-17422 GCA_900291075.1 Melanogrammus aeglefinus | reverse complement strand
ATTGTGGATATATCCCTCCAAACGCATACTGCAGACCTTCTGTCGGCCTGCTCTGAAATATCAGAAACGTTTTTCCAAAAATGTGTGTGATTTCCCTTGTGAAATTCTGTGTTGAGTTATCATTGAAAACGCCAATATTTATTTGCTAGGAGCGAAAGCTTGACAGACATAGCAACAGTAACAAGGGGGGCGGGGCTAGCGAAGGTCAATTGCTTACAGGATCATGGTGCGTACTGGTGTCACATCGTGGAAATGTATGGCGAAACTTTTTGCGACGGTCGGAAGTTTGCTTGAACGACACCTCATGACGCTGTTATGATATTCACTTCCGTTCGGCACTCGCCTAAATTGTTGAAGCAGAGTTGCCCATGTGACGTATTGGTTTACTAGTGATGCGCAGAACATGGTGGAGCATGCACCTTTTACTCAATATAAAGAATCAACCATCATATCACATACTTTACTATTGATTGATGTTGTAACGTCTGTTGGCACGACTTTGCTCAGTTTCAAACTTGTGTGTACTGGTAAACAAGCTTTAGTTAAGGGCAGTGTTTGCTCCATACAGTGCAATACTTGTATGCTCATAATAAAAGCAGAAGGATAGTAGGTGATAGTCATCAAGGAAATAAGAGCATGCAAACTTGAAACTGATCCTACTAAGTTTCTGTTTAATTCTGACTGTTTATAGATAAAAAAACCCCGCTGTGAAGAACTTTTACATTCCCAACCGGCTGAGAGTGAACGCGCCTTCATTTAACTAGGCCTTTTTGATCACGCCTGTTGTAATGAAGAAAATGACGGCAGCTTCCCCAGACCAAATGCAATCTACGAATGAGCTTTGGTCTGGCAATAACCAGGCTTGTACGCTGCTGTTCCAATATAAACAACGAGGAGTGGCCAGAGGGTCAGTGGAGCGGGATTCTCCTGTGACAGGTCCTGTGAATTGATCAACGATGGGTGTGTACCGTTAACACACAGCACGAATCAGCACAAAGGAGAATACAACATGAATATACAGCAAGAGTATCTATTATAACAGATATAGAGTAGGATAAAGTATCTATATCTGTCTGTAGCAGGATGAAATAATTCATCCATGCTTGGAAAGTGTCTCAATGCTGGTCAGCCAATCACCACCTTATAAATGTATAACCGGTATAGTAGGAAATGTCTATCTAAGTAGGAAATGTCTATCTTGCTCCCTCTTAACTCTTTGGCACTCAGGCCCCCACCCATTTCCTTGTTGCCCACCCTCTTGTCAAGTTGGAGTAGTAGCTGCAATTAATTGCATTTAAAATTAGCACTTTATCTCAGCAGCTTTTTCTTGTTTGTCAACTTTAGTGGGTATGTCTATGCAAGCGCGGCGCTTCCCTCGTTGCGAGTGACCGATGGCTGCCGTTTGCTATGGAGTTAGAATCATGCCAAAACCCCACACACACACAAAACGTGTTTTACTCACGCACAATGATTCACACACACACTCAGAAATATATTTCTTTAAGTACAAACTAAAATCTTTCAAGTACAAAAAAAATTCCTTGAAGTACAACATCTTTTTACAAGTACGGAACTAAAAGTTCCGCGTACAAAAAAAATTCCTCCAAGTTCAAAACAATTCTACAAGTACGGAACTAAAAGTTGCGCGTGGATCTGAATGCATTTTTGTGTGGATCAGCAAGGCAGAAAATTAGTGCCAAAAGTCACGTGACAAAAAAATGTCCTGTGATTCACACTACAGGACATTTGTTTGTTAGCGTGACTGAGCTGACATGATTGAAAGATTCACAGGGTACAGGCTGTGAAGGCTACAAAGCCTCACAAAAATCATCAAACAGAATTGGTTTTACTTAGCTCCATTTGAGGAAATAATTGGGCCAATGAAGTTGGGAGCAGTTAGCCAAAATGGTCAGTTTCTTATTATGACCATTTTGTATTGTATTAAAAATAAACCTACAACTATGTGGGATACCAATAACCCCCACAACTAATAAACCCAAATTGTGGTACTGCACCCAAAGTTGGCGCTACTTAAATAATGAGGAACTAGCCTTATTTCTCCTTACGAGATTGGACTCACAATTATTTTATCATATAAATCTCTAAAATGAGATGCATCTTTTTTCGCCCTGGTCTTCTGCTCTAAAAATGTTTAATTTTCCATTTTCTCTCAATCCATTTAGCCTATATGGACCATTGTTATTGTGTAACTACGGCTATCATTAGGTGGATACCATTAACAGTGCAAATTTTCAGATCTGTACTCTTTTAAGAAAGCCCTTAATTCATTTGAGAAATATTTGCTTCGAGTTTTCTGGATGTTGTGTGCTTAATCAATCGATATTTTCACCATCTGAATGAGGCTACATTTCAGGTTTGTCAGTGGCCCAATGGGATAATGCTTTGTACTGGTGTGCCTTAGTTTGATAGTTCGAATCCCGATTAGACAATTATGAACATGCTGAACATGACATTCGGTCATTGCTCTGCAGCCCAGTCACCTGAACGCCGACGCACAGTATGGCATTAAGGGGAACATCAAAATCTTTACTTCGGAATTATACGTCATATTCATATGTCTTCCCATTAGTGGTGTTCTTGACTTTTCATTTTGCTCGGACCCCGTTAAACTCCGCTTGCGGTTGTATTTCAACTTGTTATCTTTCAAGTGTTATACCCCCCAATTGTGTTTCCCTTGTCCTTACAGTGGTTGAGAGCCAAAGATGGGGGTTGCGTGTCTCCTGGGTGGGGTGTTCCCATCTCGTGTGCTGTGCTCCCCCTGGTCTCGATTCTTTTCTGTGTGCTTGTGATCATGTGGTGGCTTGGGGTGACTTTACTTTGTATCATTTGGATTCTTCACATTCCTCAATGACCCATCTCCCCACTAGTAAGCCTCTGTTGGGGACAGAGGGAATTGGACCCTCTGTCCCCAACATCCCTGAGCAAATGGTTTAGTATTTTGATTGGTTTTAACTTTTGTAATAAAAATATTTAATTGTTGAACTGGAATGCAGTCTCCTGCACAGTATCAGGCACTCACCTAAGGGCCTGTTACTTGAAGAGGAGGTTTTTAGGAATGTCGTCGAGAAAACAGGTTTGTCCAGTCAGGTTTTACAGCAGGGGTTTAGCAACCTTTTCAACCTGTTGTTGCCAATTTGACATTTTCTCGTTAATGAGTGTGCCTTAAAAGCTAGCACACTCATGGGAGTTGGGGAGATGGGAGTAAACAGCCATGAGATTCCATTGCGTTCCTTCTGTGCATGCACTACCTGCTGGTAGCTCCTCCTCCGAACGCCAGTTATGTGCGTTTATGTGAATTCAGTTACATTGATAGGAAGACGAAACACCATGTCTGATTCCGAGGTAATTAAACATTGATAACTAAATAAGTACATGTATTAGCATCAACATCTAACTTCACAGACATACCATGTATTGTTATCTCAAAATCATTGTAATTGCGGCCGGTAGGGCCTAAGAAAGGTAGCTGTATCAGCCAAGCAAGATAGCAAACTAAATAGTAAATGGCGTATTTTGATTGATTTTAACTTTTGTAATAAAAATATTTTCATTTGTTGAACTGGAACGCAGTCTCCTGCACAAGTATCAGGCACTCACCTACTGTAAGTTCCTGATACTTGAAGAGGAAGTTTTGAATGTCGCGTTGAGAAAACAGGTTTGTCCAGTCAGGTTTTATAGCAGGGTTTAGCAACCTTTTAAACCTGTTGTGCCAGTTTGACATTTTCCCGTTAATGAGTGTTCAACAATGAAGCAACAATATATTTAAATGTTAAGCTGAATTATGACACAGCAACCAAAAACATTTCCAAAAGACCTGGAATTGTATTATTTCCATATAGTCCACAATCATATGCATCAACATTTTAACATTTTTTTTGTTATATTTGCAACATGGGCTTACAAATTATTATAACATATATCCCATCTTAAAACGCAACTTTCAGAAACTCATTCAAAAACATATTTGCACTGTGAGAAATGTAAAAAACGAGAATTTATGAGAATGTTGGAAACCATCCACAATCAATATCTTTAAGACATTTACAGCTTTGCAAAACCATGTGAAGGCGATGCATACATGCATCTTGCTGCAATATTTTGAATATTTTCCTCTCTACTCGAAACTTAGGTTTAAAAACTATTAATTGATCCCATTTCAGAACACTGCTGTCAGTAACTCATTTAAACACATTTGCACTGTGAAAACGAAAACGAAGGAGTCCGGTAAGAACTAGAGGTGTGGTGCACGGACACTACCACCCATCGAGAGTCATTGCTCGGATAACATAGAATATCTCATGTTCAAATGTAGACCTTTCTATCTGCCCAGAGAGTTTACAACCACCATTGTGACTGCAGCCTACATTCCCCGGATGCGAATGAAAGAATTTTTACTTGCTCCGGGTTGGATTACTTTTTGTGTCACAGCTCGTTTCTCTTCTCTCGATCTTGTATGCTCTCCTGCAATAATGTAGCGATCCCCATTCCCATCTTGCACCTTTTTTAATTCCAACAGCATTCAAATGACTTTTCTGCTGAATGTGACGCTTGAGGTAGTCCAACTCCCATTCAGTCCACATTTTTCCCTCCAAAAACTCGCTCGTTACTTTGGCTTCGCAGCATGTTTTGCAGACTAGCCCTTTCTCGCTCGTAACAGAAAAACTCTCATCTCACTCATTTCACCTGTTGTTCTTCTGAGCTATAGGCAGCTATATGCTAACCTGCTAAACAGAGGCAAGTACACATAAAGCGCTGTTCCTGTCATTGATTGGCTGCGTAAGTAATTTTATATATTTTATTTCATGCGCTGCATTTGCTGTGCGCGGAGAACGTGTAAGCGTTGCGCGATTGTGCAGGGCGCAGCTTAGAGGGAACATTGCCCCTAAGATCACAGAATACGTATCTGCTTATGTGTTGAGACGCAGGGGCAGAGCCCTTTGTAATGATCAGGGCCGTCACAGCCAATGGCTTGCGTCTCCACCTTATTTATTCTGAGGTAGCTTTTTTTGTCGGGAGGTGCCACAATTTGTCCCCTCGTTCCTGCTACACCCCTCCAGGCAACTTGCTACCGCGCTTGTGCCTGTTGCTTGCTGGTGCCGTCAGTCAACGAACGTGTGTGCTAGATAATTGTTTTGGCGGATTTGGCCTTGGGCACGACCCTTCCAACTGCGTTACAGCAAGTTGAGCAGGCACAGCCAGTAACGCAGGTGGTTCAAGCGGTGGTTACGGCGTTCCCTGATAACAAAACCTCCCATTTGCACTCTAGTCAGAAACAAGATCCCGTCTTCCAGGAGATTGTGCCACACTGGAGGCGAGGTGTTAAACCTGGGCCTGCTGAGAGACAGCGAATGTCCAAGTCGGCATTGGTTCTCATACGCCAGTGGGACCGACTAGTGGAAAGGGAAGGTGCTATGTACCGTAGAGTGTTTCGTTCAAACGGAGCAGAGGAATATTTCCAACTGTTGCTTCCTGCTAGTCTGAAGTCTGATGTTCTGACCCAGCTACATCAGGAGCATGGCCACCAGGAGGTGGAGCGCACCTTGGACTTGGCCCGTAAACGGTGCTATTGGCCCGGCATGTCCTCCGATGTGGCTCGTTGGTGCCTTGAGTGCGAGCGATGTCAAACTGCAAAAGACACTAAACCCCCAGCACGTAGCTTCATGGGGCATCTTTTGGCCTCAAGGCCAAATGAGGTACTTGCTGTGGATTTCACGTCACTGGAACCGTCTCGGTCGGGTGTGGAAAATGTTCTAGTCATGACTGACGTGTTCAGTAAGTTCTCGCTAGCCATCCCAACCCAGGACCAGCGTGCCTCCACCGTGGCAAGAGTGCTGCGGTCCATGAGTGGTTTTACAAGTTTGGTGTCCCTGCTCCCTCGCATCCATTCCGACCAAGGTCATTGTTTTGGGGCAACTCTCATCCAACAACTTCGCCAGCTCTATGGTGTGGAGAAATCACGCACCACGCCCTACCATCCTGCCGGTAATTGCCAGTGTGAGCGGTTTAACTGCACCCTACATAACCTCCTCCGTACTCTGCCAGCATCTCGTAAAAGAGATTGGGTTGTGTGCCTCCCACAGCTGCTCTTCTGTTATAATACTCCCCCGCATTCAGCAACCGGTGAGTCACCTCACTTCCTGTTGTTTGGCCAGGAGCCACGCCTGCCACTTGACTTTTTGCTGGGAACAGTACCCGACCCTGTAGCCGGGACGGTGCATGATTGGATTGACGAACACCAAGCCAGGCTGCAAGTTGCCTTTCAGGGGGATGAAGGCTTTGAGCAGCAGCCGGTAAACGGAAAGAGGCCTATGACCGTCAGGTTAAAGATCTACCACTGGGGGAGGGTGAGTTGGTCTACCTCCGTAACCTCAGTAGGAGGGGCTGCCACAGAATTCAGGACCTGTGGAGCCCAGTGATATATGAGGTTATCAAAGCTCCTCCAGCAAACGGGGCGGTGTACACTATTGCTCCAGTGACTGATCGGAGCAAAGTCCGACAGGTACATCGTGGTCTCCTTAAAGCCCGGCTAGGGAGCGATGCACCGGTAGGCCCGCCTTTCACAAGTCCGCCAGTCGCTGAGACTGTTGTCATGACGGAGGACGACATGGATGTTGATCTGGCGTTCTTGCCCCCGGCGTCACTGCTACATCCAGTAGCGACGCCTGTTGTTGACCTGGCCTGTCCGGGCCCCCAGGTGGTGCCTGCTGACCCCCCAACACCATCGGCTGGACCAAGGTCTACTGCAGTAAATGCCAGTATCCCAGCCAGCCCCTCCCCTAGTCTAGACACTCAAACTAGTACTGGCGGAGTTGTTCATACTAACGGTACAGGGTGGTAGAGAGTCTGGATCCGGTAGAGGTCAGTGTGCCAGTGCTATCGCCTGTGGTCCCGGAGTCGAGCATTGGTGGAGTGGCTCTACGCTCGACAGGCAGAGCCATGGCAGGCCAACATTCTAACATTCACTATTTACCTCAGACAGCCGGCCAGATGGGGGTGTGCCCCAGTGGCCCTGTGTCGAGTCCAGTTGGTGCTGCTCTTTAAACCGAGGGTTCGAATGGGGCTGCCAACCGGGCTATCTTTATTCTGAGGTAGCTTTTTGTGTCGGGAGGCGCCACAATTTGTCCCCTTGTTACTTCCTGCTACGCCCCTCCAGGCAACTTGCTACCGTGCTTGTGCCTGTTGCTTGCTGGTGCCGTCAGTCAATGAACGTGTGTGCTAGATAATTGTTTTGAGTTATTTGATTAGTATATCCCTGGGTACAATTCCTAGGGTGGCGTTGTCGGTTAGCTTGTCTCCCCCCTAATGCCACACTTACTCAGCCTGCAGTTTGCCCTAAACAAGGTGAAGCTGCCTGTAGTCATTATGCTGGCCAATTATGGAATTAGCTAACTGACAATATCAAATATGCCCCAACATTTAACGGTTTTAAATCTAAACTAAAAACCAAACTGTTTTCTGATGCTTTCTTTTAATTTGTCATACTAGTGGTTTATTTGTTCTATCTGCTGCTTTGATTCTATGTCATTTGTGAAGCATATTGGGTTGCTTTGGTCTATGAAATGTGCTATATGAATAAATTTGTCTTGCCTTGCCTTAACAACCTTCATGTCTACTTCTAAAGATTCAGGACAATTGGCATCTTTGGTCTGCTAATTATTCACTTGTTTTGACACAATTGAGCTGATAGAACTTTAGAATAAATCTCTTGCAAACATTTTCCAATTCTTTTTTGAATTAATTCATTAAATTGATAAACCGTATCATGATCAAGTTAACTACAAGCAAGGCGAGCCAAAGCGGAGCATAATATTTTCTTTTTTGTGCTTGTGCAAACTATTCGGCTAGTGAACAGCAATGGCAAAAATGCTACTCTACTAGATGTTTGTGTGGTAACCATAGGTAAGATTACCTGACAACGCCACCTCCAATTTGAGGGCAGGAGGAACCCGTTCCGTTTGAGTGTGTCGCTTTTGCCAATGTGTCTTCCGTTAGCAGTTACAATGACTGGACGCATGAATTGGTGCAAAAATATATTCTTGAAATCTGGCTGACAAGGTTAAAAACCATCTAAAAAGAGGGATGCAACGGTAGCAATCTCTGACTACAGCTTACTCTTGTCTCCTTAAGGTAGGCTAGGCTATATGAAAAAGGTCTGGTTCACATTTGCACGCTGTCTAGTTACTGTGAAACGAAAGCAACAAAAGCCAACACCAAACAAAAGGGAAAAGCATGCAATATCTACTAAATACTGAAAACAAAAAGTAAATAATAAAAATGTGTATTTAGCAGTAGGCCTACATAGTGTCAAACCGTGCAGTCCCACCACAGCAACATGTTTCACCACGGGCCCAGGCTTGTAAAGAGATCCCTGCAATATAGAAGGAGAGTAATCTGAGTTACACAATTCTAATTAAACAATAGCTACTAATATGGGCATACAAAAGAAAACAAACAGAAAGAAAATATAAAATAATGATAGAAAACTGTGGCTGGCCTGGTCCTTCCTTTGAGTATCCTGCACAAACACACAATAGTGCTATAGTCCTAAAGCTGAAGTCTCTGGAGGTGGAAACTGCCAAATGTTCAGAATTGAGAGCCCTATTTGGTGCTGGGGTCAACACCCAAGCAGGTGCTGCTGCGCCGGGAGACGAGCGAGTTGAGGCATATAAGTAACGTTAGCCTGGGGCTAGCTAGGCAACATTTTGAAACATGTCCAAAACAAAGTAGAAAACGTTTTTAAATTGAATGTGATGTGACCTAATTAACTGCATACTTGTGACAACATATTAGCCCAGAGTTGAAGGGCTGTGACTGTTGGTAGTTGTGGTTTATTTTGTTTAAATATGCCGAATTGTTTTATTATTTTGGGTTATTATTGTTCAGACGATTTAGCTAAGCTAGCTAACATCTGATAACGTCAGCAGTCTCTTGTTGCCATAGCAACAGTGAACAAGTACATATATAGCATCAAACTCTTTCTCACAGACATACCATGTATGTTATCTTAAAATCATTGTAATTTGCGCCGGTAGGCCTAAGAAAGTTAGCAGAGAGAGAGAGAGAGAGAGAGAGAGAGAGAGAGAGAGAGAGAGAGAGAGAGAGAGAGAGAGAGAGAGAGAGAGAGAGAGAGAGAGGAGAGAGAGAGAGAGAGAGAGAGAGAGAAGAGCTTCGTCTTGACTTTGTGATTTTATTATGCAACTTGTTTTGTCTCAGATTGAAACAAAAGTTTTGATTATGAGTATTTCCTGGTTGAAGACATTCATATTGATGTTAATTGCATACATCTGTATACCTTTTAAGTTAAATTAACAGTTATGCAGTTATCTCTCTAAGGGCTCTTTTGAGACTTAAGTCAAACTTCATGACAGATAAATTTGTTCACTCCGTGTCACTACATCACAAAAAGGCTACATGGCTACATATAATTGTCAGTACGCAGATACTGAGTACAAGTTCTGTTTGCAAATCATGAATTTGGTGAGGAGTGTAGCTGGATGGCTGGGGACAAGGAAGTAAGTAAATATAACGATGAATAGATCTTTATCTATTCATCATTAATTAGTTTAACGTTATATGGCTCGTGTTAATGAAATTGAACTTTGACAATAAATTTACAAATTTAAAATATAGTCCAACTTTATTAAATATAAAAAAATGAGCCGCTTCCGCTCTTTCTGATGCCATTTCTGAAAAAATCCAACTCGCAATCAATCTTGGGATACGTTGGGCCGTGAAGGATAATAAGCAAAATCAAACGATAACTTTCTGAGGAAAAACTAAAGAAATCAAATGGCAGTAAATAAGAAATATATTATCTTGGTGGCAAAAAAACAATTTGCTTTTTTTTTCTTAGCACAGTTTAAAGTATCTGTTCGATGTGAAATTCCAAATCGCAACAATGCGCAAGTCGAATATGGTTTCATAAAACAGAAAAGTGGCAGACTCTGAAATACAATTCTTACTGCCATAAAATCAAAATGAACCTAAACTTAGGTGCTCTGGGATGGGTCATAACTTCAGGGGCAAGTCCTAGCAGGATGACATCTAGAGCCACAAACACAGTCACAAACGAAAGTGATGCAGCTGAAAGTTGTGTAGACTTTCTGAACACAAACCACATTCTTCAAATCGGGAAAAGAAGGCCGCATTTGTCGCCGCATTCGAAGGAGCCTTCGAAATGGGACAGCCTTGACGCTTCGCATTGACGCAATCGCCCTCGAATGCACCCTCTTCGAAGGATGCGTCCCTGAATTGAGACACAGCCAAGTCCTCAGGAGAAGGGTGGCCATCGGGACGATTGGGAGGTTTCTCGGTGGCCGGTCCACTTGAAATGTATTTTCCCCCACACTTCTGCTCAGAGGGCCGTATGGGCTTGATACCTCCGGGCTGAAAAGGGTCCCACTCTGCTCTGTCCTTATAACGCAACGAAAACATGTCAATAACACAGTATATGGTGAATGAAGTATATAGAGTCCACCACTAGACTACACTTTTATTGCTTAAATGTAATTATAACACTCTACTTTGAGTCTTCCGAAATGTCTGCAATATTGATATCCCCATGTGGACTGTTTAGTTGTTTTATTGTTCTTATGTTTGTGTGACTGTAGGCTACTGCTGCCTGTCTTGGCCAGGAAACTGGAAGATATGTTTAATCTCAATGATGATTCTTTTCTTCAGAAATCTGTTACGTTATCGACTGGGTATCCACATTATTGCTATGGATTTAATTACAACAAGAGGTTGAGCGCGTGCCACAACATGTGGGCAAAACTCTACTTTGTAATCTAATGGAAATACACTTGTTCATCAGTAAAACAATATCGGCATACAGGTTTTTTGCTAACCAGCTTCGTAATTTTATAAAATAAATGTTATTTTGCTTTTTATATTGTGGCGAGCAGCACGGGAAAGGATGAGCCCAGTTCAACCATTATGCAGTTCCGGCACCATACACAGTACGACTACGGACTGCCTTATTTACGACCAACCTCAAAGACGGAAAGCAGAGCACCCAATAAAACAAACACGACACTTCGATGACGCTGGCGGCAACGAATACACATGTTAACATTCAACAACACACACCACCAATTAACACCCCAAACCCATTTACCACTTAAACTAACAATACAATAGGACGACAAGCCCATTTTGTCAAACAGACAACACTTGATTCCAGGATCCCCTGCGCGACCCTTAGGAGTCCGCCACATACACACACACACACACACAACACACACACACACACACACACACACACACACACACACAATCACACACACAACACCCCACACCCACCACAACACCACACACACACAAAAACCCCGGCCGGCGGCGCCTGGATCCTGAACAAACGCCTCAGCAGGTTGCGTGCAACCGGTTTATTACATGCAGCTCAATCAAAAAGGGAAATCCTAAGTTACTTATGCCCTTTTCCACTGCGCGTTTTCGCAACGGTACAGACAGGCTCGATACGGCTCGCACAGTTTGTGCGTTTCATTACAACTGGTGCCTCCTCGACTGGGCGGGTCGTATAAACACGGCTGCGCGAAACCGCGTGTGACGTCCTTTAACACGGCACAAGCAACGTACAAATCCGGAAGACCAGAACAACAACAACGCGAGGTGCCGTCGAGCTCCCTCTGAATCGTTTTCGCAACCAGAGTCCACGAACGTCTGGACCTCCTCACCGACCAGGAGTGGATTTTTTTCTGAAAAGCCATCTCGTTCCAAGTCAAAAAGCAGTAAAAGTGGTGTCTTGTCTCGCGTCTTGTTTTTAATTTACATCTAGGCGGGTCGTCGCGCGGTTATTGACGCTTCCAGTGACGACATTCAATGCGGCACATCGTGGAAGCAGTCGCTGACGTCAATTTTAAGTAAACGCTTCGCTCGCTTGGAACCAAAGGCTGATGTGATACCAAAAAATGTACCCGGTTGCAGGTACTGCGTGCAAGTGGAAACACGCAAATAGCGCGCAGCCGGCGCCATACGAGCCGAGCCGTGCCTAATGAAATGCGCCAAATGGCGTTTCCACTAGCACGGCTCGAGGTAGGTCTGCCGGTACGAGTCGGGTCTAAATGTCACGTGACAGTGCTGTCCACTGATTGTTAGATGAAATGACGTCATAATGTGCGACGAAGCGCGGGGGTCTTTAAACATTCACCGTCATGTATGAAAACACAACTGCGAGAGCAACAACGACAAAGAAGATAATTCCCTTTTTTTCTCGTAATCGCTCGTCCTTGACTCTTCCTTACGTTCGTTGTTCTTGTTTTGTGTCCGCTACAACAGCCACAGAGCTTCAACAACAGCATACTGCCCTCGATGTCGTCCGCGTTCCATCGTTGTTTACTTTGTTGGACCGCGGCATGGCACTTTCTAGTCGCCTGAAGCTGACGTCACGCCTGAACACCTCGACTCGCCCTCCGACTCCGCCCAGCTCCAGGCACGGAGGTCAGGACTATTTTGGGCAGTGAAAAAGGGGCATAAGTGGCTGTTTTGGTCATCAAGTCAGCAATCGTGTTGTGTCAGTAGGACAATAAATCCAAAACTTATTCTCCACTATTCAGTCTTCACGTATGAAACGGGCGTATCATCAAAGTCAAGTCAAAGTCAGCTTTATTGTCCACTTCACATGTACAAGACGTGTAGGAATGAGAAACGTTCCCCATCGCGGGTGAACATATAAACATTGCACAGGCACAACCACATTATACGAGACAAACACTAAAAATAGACAAGATAGACAATGACATATATATAATATAGGAGTTCTGTATGATACAATTAGTAAAATTAATTGTGCAGAGGGCGATCAATACGGTCAGCAAAAAGTCAGTAAGTAGGTGCATTTTTTTTTAATATATAAATACAAATAGCAAGCAATTCAGTCTGTATGGTGTGTATTTCAACTATTATAGAATAGTGCAAAAGACAGTTAGTCCACGTGTAGCAGAGCAGAAAGCAGGGGGGGGGGTATTTCAGCTTACTGACAGCCTGTGGTGTGGCTGAGGGGAGAGAGGGGAGAGAATTTAGTTTCCTGACGCCTATTGATGAAGCTGTTTTTGAGTCTGGTGGTCGGGCATGCAGAACTCCGATACTTTTTCCAGAGGCAGGAGGGTGAACAGACTGTGAGCGGATGGCTGGCCTCGCTCAAACTCTGGTCGCTTTGCGGTGAGGGCGAGTGCTGTATGTGTGTTGCAATGAGGGATGGGGGCACCGATGATCATTTGGCAGGCTGTGTTAAACCACGCGCTGCAGGGCTTTCCTGCTGTATTCAAGCGAGCTCCCCCCACACGTGATGCAGCTGAACAGGATGCTCTCAATGGGGTGCTCCTTCGTAGTTAGAATGTGACTAGCACATGATGATGGGGGCTCTTGCTTTGCTTCAATTTTCCGGGGAAGTAGAGGCGCTGATGGCTTCTTCACCTTGTGATGCAGTGTTGGTGGTCAGGAGAAGGTCCGTCGGCTGATGGTACACCCCCAGGAATTTTGTGCCACTCACTCATCCACTGCGCAACCATCGATGGTCAGTTGTGGGTGTCATTGTGTGGCGTCTCCTGAAGTCAACAACAATTTCCTTAGTTTTGCCTGAACTTCAGGCAGGAGGTTGTTGTTGCCTGCACACATTGTGGAAGGTTGACTCTCCTTCCTATAGCTGGTCTCATCGTTTTTAGCGATGAGACCCACCAGAGTGATATCATCGGCAAATTCACCATGTGATTGGTGCTGTAGGTTGGTGTGCAGTTGAGTCAGCCAGGGTGAAGAGCAGGGCAAGTGCACACAGCCTTGGGGGCCCAGTGGTGAGATGTGGAGTGTTGCCGAGGTGATTTGTGCCGACCCGTACTGTCTGTGGCCTTCTCGCTGAGGTGTCAGCACCCAGTTGCAAGCGAGGTGCTGAGCCCCAGCTGGACCGTTTTACAGATGAGTTGTTTTGGTATGATGTGTGTTAATGCGGAACTAAACTTAAGAAACATTGGAGTTATGAGTCTGGATGGTCAGGTGGGGTGAGGGCAGGTGAGAGCAGAGCAGATCGCATCCTCGGTGGACGTGTGGCTTCGATATGGCAAACTGGTAGGGGTCTAGGGTGGCTGGGAGGGAGGACTTGATGTGTGACATAACTAGCCATTCAAAACACTTCATCACGATGGGGGTCAGTGCAACGGGTCGGTAGTCATTGAAGCAGGATGGAGCAGGTTTCTTTGACACAGGTACAATTCAAGATTCAAAAAGCTTTATTGTCTAGTATGTTGCCATACTAGAAAATTGTCTTTTGACTGAAGGCTTGGAGGTGTGTGTGTGTGTGTGTGTGTGTGTGTGTGTGTGTGTGTGTGTGTGTCTGTTGCTGTGTGTGTATGTGCGTGTCGGGTGTGCTGTGTGTGTGTGTGTGTTATGTGTGTGAGTTCTTTTAGTTGAAGTGTTCTGTTTGTGTATAGCTATGGGGATGGAGTTTCTTTTTGTAGATATGTTCCTGACAGCTTTGATGCTGTTGTCTCTGGCCTGAGCAGGCAGATGTGACAACATGTATGCCATGGTGTGGTAGCCCGATTGAGAGGGACTTAGTGTGGTTCTCTCTTGCACTGATGGATGTACAGACTTCACGCTGTCTGTTGTATTTCTATTGTCGTGTGGGTGTTGTAGGTGGTGTGTCGAACATTCAGCTGTGGTTGCCAAAACAGTCCTGTAGAGCAGAGGTGGCCCCTCTTGGCCACCACAGTACCTGTTTCCGTGACCGGCTTAGTGATTTCTTTACTCTCGGTCTGTATTTGGATAGCAAACACGTGTGTGCATCAAGAGAGCTGATGTGGGTAGAGGGGGCCTGTAGGCTCCTTGTGTGAATGTGAAATTGTCCATAAGTTGTTTTCCTCTTGTAGCGAATGTGATGATGGGTAGTGTTTAGGAGGCAGTTTTGATTGTGGTTTTAATCTTCCAGGCGGAATGATGATCCTTGGTGTGTCTGTTTGCCACTGATTGGATGATATAATTCACCAGTTCGCGTTACTGTCATTGGTGTTGGGGTAGTGGGATGTGTATACCGCACAGCAAAACGCAGTCGAACTCCCTCGGTAGCGGTAATAAGGACGGCACTTAATGATCATTCACCGGCTCAGCCGTGGGTGACAGTGTTTACATACCACTTCGCATCCCGGCATCCGCACGCATCACGGGATGTAAACACGGACCCCGCCCCGCGGGTCTTGCTCCGTGTACGAGGGCTTCTGTCGCTCAATTGATGTCAGCTGTTCAGTTGTAAGCGGAGTCGGGTATGTTGTCATTGAGCTGTGTTCAGTGAAACCAGCATACAGCAGTTACTCATCTGGTGTGTGCGCTTGACCGCGCGTCTGTATGTGATTTTTGTCCAAGGAGCGTTACGTTCTAGGATGATCGGATGTATGGCTGGAGAGTTGGGCAGCCCAGCCATGATCCTCCGCGCTGTTTTTAGCTCCTCGCACACGCTTGCGATGCTTCCTTTCCGGTGGAGGGTAGATCAGACGGTTGTAGTCTGCGCTCGGCGGATTCAGAGCTCCGTATTGACTTGGTGTCACAACTTTTGTGGATCTTTGCTCTTATTTACGATCAAACACCGCATTTGTGTGGAGAGAGAGGTCTGCTCTGCGCCGCCATCCACCACCATAGTATACACAGGTCAAAGCCAAGTTCCTTCCAATTCTTCGCACTAATTGCTGGAAAACCACGAGCGAGTCTGTTGTAGAATACTTTGTTGAGACGAGAGTCGGAGTTAATGGCGCGTTACACCCAAGCAGAACGGTTTCAAATACAGAAGTTGTCACACTGCGTTTACGTCTGGGTCTATATCGAAATAATTATATAAAAACTAAGCTATCCTATTCTTTACTTTTCACGCCACTTGTGCGCCTTCGACCGTATTATGAATCACAAACGATTCGTCGGTTTCTGCACGTCTCTGGTTCTTTCCACTTTGCACAATTGATTAGACTCCGCGCGGTGCGGCTGCCCTAGCTGCCGGGCGTGGTGCTTGCGGCGGGTGTGCCTTCACGGGCAACCGGTGCATGTCGCAGTTCATTTACTTAGAGGAGTCAAAGCCAAGTCCATTTCCCCCATTCCTTTCACCATGCTGAGTAACCCACTACGTACTCGTTAGTGGAATACAGGACGTCAAAGATCCGAAAAAAAGCGCTTGCTTACATCGTGTGATTATCACACACTACACACAACACATCAGCACACACACACCACAACAACACCACACACACCCACACACACACACACACACAACGCACAGCAAAACTCTGATCTCTCCGGAGTTTCGAGAGTTCGGTGTTGAAAGGCCAACTAGATGGTAAGCCTTGAGTCTGAGTGCAAGGGGATCTTCTGAATCTCGCCTGGGCAAGACATGGGTAGGCCGAGCCTGCAGTGGCCCTTTCACCGTAACTCTGCCTTAGTTATCGAGAATATCGTTAACTAGTTGTGGCTTGGGTGGTAGGGCCGGTGACATATATAAGTTCGCTGGTAGAATTTGAGTGTCATCCTGTACGTTTGCAAATCATAATCAAACGTTCGTTACCCAGTGACAAAGTGGCTGCGGGAGGTTGTGTAAATTCACAGTTTAACGAACGCGATAGCACAATATCCGCCAAAGAGTGGTGAGCTTTGAGAAATAGAAAATTGAAGGATTTGTTATTTATATTCAGTGGAACAGACCCCCCCACCAGGCCATGATTCTATTTTTTAAGACATGGCTAGCTTTTGCTTCCCTTGGTTTTGTGATACCTTGTCATCGGCTCCATGAAGCCACTGAGTGACTAATGTGTGCCAGAAAACATTTGACATGGTTCACTTGACTTGTAGATCATCCGTTCACGTAGTTTCCCATATGAAAAAGAAGTGTGGATTGGGCTTCTCTCATAAGTGACTTGTTGACCTGGAAGCTAAGAGCACTTTTGGCTAAACAAGGTTTAAAACATGAATGAGCTTAAGAGTGAGGATTGTGTGTGGTGTGTGTGTGTGTGTGCTGCTGTGGTGTGTGTGCTGGTGTGTGTGTGTGTGGTGTTGTGTGTGTGTATGGGTGTTGATGTGTGTGTGTGGTAGTTGTGTGTGGTTGTGGTGTGATGCAACGGTTGCTGTGAACTTGGGTTGGCTCTTGGTGTTCTTCTATCCCGTCTTATTGTGAGCTCCAGCCGGTCTTGATCGACAAGCCGAATCATCGGAGCCGCTCTAGGAACACAGCGTGCCCGCAAAATACACAAAGTGGCTAAACACCATTTTTGGGTCTCAGCACACTCGCAGGAGATCGGCGGTGAGTGAACATGTTTGTGAAATATTTGTTGTTCTCTGTGGAGTCGGCCTGACTAATACGCTAACAGTAAAACATTTGAGTGATCCGGGATATGCATTTTTCGATTTTCCTGTTCGGAGT
>OLKM01005359.1:0-17425 GCA_900291075.1 Melanogrammus aeglefinus | reverse complement strand
CTGCTGGACCAAGAAAGCTACAACTGCAAGGACCCGGAACAAAAACGCAGGACAAATAACCGACAACTTCTTGAACCAATAACCTCTAATTGCTGTAAAAGTGGCTACAACCGCAAAGGAACTCAACACTGCAGGACCAATGACAACAGTTAACCAAAATAATTGCAGGACCTACGACTTTCTGACTGCAAGACTATTAAGTAAAAAGTGCGGGAACCACAACAACAACTGGCAGCACCTACTACACCAAACTGCACGAACAAAAAACTAAAGAAGGACATGACACTTCCTCAACTGCAGGACCATTAACTAACTTCGGGGGAACCACAGCAACTGAAAGTCTTCACAACAAAAACTGTGGACCAACAATGACAACTTTGAACAAACAACTATAATGGCTGGAACAAGAGTACACTACAGGACCAACAACGCCCAACTGCTAAAATAAACGCCCATCCGCAGGAACACACTTTCTGGCAAGGCCAAAACCACAAAATGCAGGAGCAATAAAACAACAATTATTTGAACCATCAAGAAAAATTGCAGGAACAAGGTTACAACTGCAGTACTCAAACAACTGCAGCACCAATACCAACACCAACAACTGCAGAACCCAGAAAACAAAGAAGGACCCAGCACTGCTACAGAGGACCATTAACTAATAACAAGGGGGATCCACAACAAGCTGAAGGACTGACAACAAAAACTGAAGGACCAACCATGTCAACTTCTGAACGCACCAAAACTACAATTACTGAACAAGAGCTCAACTGCAGGAACATCCAACGACTGCAATGCACAAAAATGAGAAATGTGAACCAAAAACAATTGGCAAGCCCTGCACTACTACTGCGGGATCTCACAACAGCAGATGCCGTACGACAAGCGCCAACGTGAAGCAACAACAACAAAAAATGCCAGGACTCCGCAAAAACTGCAGAACGCAATCACGCCACTGGCAGAACCAGCAACAAAAGAAGGACCTATCAATGTGGTGCAGGAACTATTTAACTACTTACGCGGTACCCACAACAGCATTTGTGAGTACCATTTACGGTGCAACACTGTTGACAAACACAAAACTGCTGGAACAAGGGCTACAACTGCAGGACCCGGAACAAAAACTGCAGGAAAATACACGACACACTTCTGAACCACAAACCTCAATTTGCTGTTACAAGTGCTACAGCCGCAGGAACCTCAACAGCTTGCAAGGCCAACGACAACTGTTGAGCCCAAAATAATTGCAGGACTAACTCACTTCTACTGCAAAGACTATAAGTAGAAGTGCTGGACCACAACAACACACTGCAGCACCGTACAAACACCAATGCCCACCAAGCAACAAAAGAAGGAATACCACTTCTATGCAGGACCATTACTACTACGGGGGGGGAACCAACAGCAACTGAAAGTCTCACACTCACTGAAAACACCAAAACTGTAGGACAACAAATGAAACCTTCTGAACAAACAAGGAAATCGCTGGAGCAAGAGCTACAACTACAGGACCAACAACGCAAACGCTTAATATAAAACCCCAGGTCCGCAGGACAAACTGGCTGCAAGGGCCAAAAACCACAAATGCAGGAGCAAGTAACACCAATTATTAACATCAAGAACAATTGCAGGAAACAAAAGGTACACGAACTGCAGTACTCACAACAAAACTGCAGCACCAATACCAACACAACACTGCAGAACCAACAACAAAAGAAGGACCCAGCACTGCTACAAGGCCATTAACTAATAACAGGGGATCCACAACAACTGAAGGATCACATCACAAAAACTGAAGACAACCACGTCAACCTTCTCTGACGCACAACTAAATTGGCTGGAACAAGAGCTCAACTGCATGGAAACATCACACTGCAATCAAAAAATGAGAACTGTTGAAATCCAAAAACAAATTGCAAAGACCTGCCACTACTTGATGCGGGCTCACAACAGGAGACTGCAGTAGCGACCAACGCCAACTGTGGACACCAACCAGCAACAAATGCATGAACTCACAGCAAAAACTGCAGAACAATAGCGCAACTGCAGAAACCAGCAACAAAAGAACGGACCTAAATATGCTGGAATGCAGGACTATTTAACTACTACTGCGTAACCGACAAACATAATTGCAGTACCAAATTACACGCAACTGTTGAACAAATACAACAACAACTGCTGGAACAAGAGCTAACAACTGCGGACCCGCAACAAAAAACTGGCAGGACCATTAACACACTTCTGGAAAACAATAAAACAAATTAATCAGAACAAGAGTTAAAACTGCAGGAAGCATTAATTAATGTCCAGGGGATCCACAACCACTGAAGGATCACACACAAAAACGAAGGCACCAACAACGTCAACGTTCCTGAACGCACAACTACAATTGCATGGAACAAGAACTAAAACTGCAGGAACAACTGCAAAGACCAAAAAGGAGAACTGTTGACGAAAAACAATTGCAGGACTGCCACTTATACTAGCGGGACTCAACAACAGCAGATGCAGTACGACCAATCGCCAACTGTTGGACCAACAGCAACAAATGCAGAAACTCACATGCAAAAACTGCAGAAACCAATAGCCGCCAACTGCAGAACCCGCAACAAAGGAAGGACCTATCAATGCTGGTCAGGACTATTAACTTATACTGCGGTGTACCCACAACATCCAATTGCAGTACCAATTTACAACAACTGTTGAACCAACACAACTGCTTGGAACAAGAGCTACAACTGGCTAGGACCCGCAACAAAAACTGCAGGACCATTAACCGAAACTTTGAAACAATAACAACAATTCAATAGAAACCAAGAGCTAAAACTGCAGGAACATCAACAACTCCAAAACCAACAATGACAACTATTGAACCAAAAACACAACTGCTGGAACAAGAGCGTCAACTGCCAGAACTCTCATTACAAACTTCAGTACACGAAACACCCAAACTGTAGAACCAGCCAACAAAAGAAGCACACATCAATCTACTGCAGACTAATTAACTACTTCTGGGTACCCACCAACAGCAACTGCAGATACCAACAACGCCAAGCTGCAGAAACCAACAAAGGACAATTGCTGGAACAAGAGCTGCCAAATGCAGGACTCACAGCAAAAACTGCAGAACCAATTCGCGCCAACTGCAGAACCAGCAACACAAAAGAAGGACCACTATCAATGCTGTGCAGGACTATTAACTACTACTGCGGTACCCACAACAACAGCATTTGCAGTAAACAATTTACGCCCACTGTTGAACAAAACAACAAAACAACTGCTGGAACAAGAGCTACAACTGAGGACCCGGAACAAAAACTGCAGGACAAATAACGACAACTTCTGAACCAATAACCTCAATTGCTGTAAAAAGTGCTACAACCGAAGGAACCTCAACAACTGCAGGACCAATGACAACAGTTGAAACCAAAAATAATTGCAGGACGCTACGATAGCTCAACTGCAAGACTATTAAGTAAAAAGTGCGGGACCACAACAACAAACTGCAGCACCTACAACACCTAATGCACGACCAACAACACAAAGAAGGACATACCACTTCTACTGCAGGACATTAACTACTAACGGGGGGAACCACAGCAACTGAAAGTCCTCACAACAAAAACTGTAGGACCAACAATGACAATTCTGAACAAACAACCTAAATGGCTGGAACAAGAGCTACAACTACAGGACCAACAACGCCAACTGCTATAATAAAACCCCCATTCGCAGGACAAACTGCTGCAGGGCCGAAAAACCCTACAAATGCGGAGCAATAACACAAATTATTGAACCATCAAGAAAAATTTGCAGGACCAAAAGGTACAATGCAGTACTCCAAAACAACTGCGAGCACCCAATACAACACCAACAACTGCAGAACCAAAAACAAAAGAAAGGACCCAGCATGGCTACAGCAGAGGACCATTAACTAATGACAGGGGACCACAACAACCTTTGAAGGACTGACAACAAAAACTGAAGGACCAACCATGTCAACTTCTGAAACGCACAAACTACAATTACTGGAACAAGAGCGCTAAACTGCAGGAACGATCAAACGACTGCAATGCCAAAAATGAGAACTGTTGAACCAAAAAACCAATTGCAAGGACCTGCCACTACTACTGCGGGACCTCACAACAGCAGATGCAGTACGACCAACGCCAACTGTGGAAGCAACCAAACAACAAATGCGGACTCACAGCAAAAACTGCAGAACCAATCACGCCAACTTGCAGAACCAGCAACAAAGAAGGACCTATCAATAGCTGGTGCAGGACTATTAACTACTACTGCGGTAACCCACAAACCAGCATTTGCAGTACCATTTACGCCCATGTTGACACAACAACAACAACTGCTGGAAACAACGGTCACTACAACTGCAGGACCGCGGAACAAAAACTGAGGACAAATAACGACAACTTCTGAACCAATACCCTCATTGCTGCTTTAAACCAAAGTGCTAGCAGGCCGGGCAGGAATCTCAACAGCTTGCAGGACAACGACAACTGTTGAAAAACCAAAAATAATTGCAGGACCTACCACTTCTACTCAAGACTATTAAGTAGAAGTTGCTGGACCCACAAACACAACTGCAGGCACCTACAACACCTGCAGCGACGCACAACAACAAAAGAAGGACATACCACTTCTACTGGCAGGACCATTAACTACTACGGGGAGAACACAGCAACTGAAAGTCTCCACACAAAAACTGTAGAAACCACAATGACAACTTCTGAACGAACAACTTATAATCGCTGGAGCAAGAGCTTACAAACCTACAGGACCCAACAACGCCAACTGCTATAATAAAAACCCCATCCGCAGGACAAACTGCTGGCAGGGCCAAAACAACCACAAATGCAGGAGCAATAACACCAATTATTGAACCATCAAGAACAATTGCAGGAACGAAGGTACAACTGCAGTACTCAAAACAACTGCAGCACGCCCAATACCAACACCAACAACTGCAGAACCAAAAACAAAAGAAGGACCCAGCACTGCTACAGCAGGACCATTAACTAATAACAGGGGATCCACAACAACTGAAGGACTGACAACAAAAACTGAAGGACCAACCATGTCAACTTCTGAACGCACAACTACAATTACTGGAACAAGAGCTACAACTGCAGGAACATCAACGACTGCAATGCCAAAAATGAGAACTGTTGAACCAAAAACAATTGCAAGACCTGCCACTACTACTACTGCGGACTCACAACAGCAGATGCAGTAACGACCAACGCCAAACTGTGGAGACCAACAGCAACAAAGTGCAGAAACTCACAGCAAAAGACTGCAGACATAGAACCAATAGCGCCCAACTGGCAGAACCAGCACAAAAGAAGTACCTATCAATGCTGGTGCAAGGACTATTAACTACTACTCGGTAATACCACAACATCAATTGCAGTACCAATTACACCAACTGTTGAACAAACAACAACAACTGCTGAAACAAAGAGCTACAAACTGCAGGAACCCGCAATCAAAAAATGCAGGACCAATTAACGACAACTTTGACACAATAACAACAATTAATAGAACAAGAGTTAAAACTGCAGGAACATTAATTAATTCCAGGGGATCCACAACAAACTGAAGGACTCACAACAAAAACTGAAGGACCAAAACGTCAACTTCTGAACGCACAACTACAATTGCTGGAACATCAGAACTAAAACTGCAGAGAATCAACTGCAAGACCAAAAAGGAAGAACTGTTGAACGAAAAACAATTGCAGAGCCTGCCACTACTACTGCGGGACTCACAAACAGCAAGATGCAGTACGACCAACGGCCAAACTGTGGAAGCCAAACAGCAAACAAATGCAGAACTCACAGCAAAACTGCAGAAACCAATAGACCAACTGCAGAACCAGCAACAAAAGAAGGACCTATCAATGCTGGTGCAGGACTATTAACTACTACTGCGGTACCCACAACAGCATTTGCAGTACCAATTACGCCCACTGTTGAACAAACAACAACAACTGCTGGAACAAGAGCTACAACTGCAGGACCCGGAACAAAAACTGCAGGACAAATACCGACAACTTCTAAAACAATAACACACAATTAATAGAACAAGAGCTAAAACTGCCAGGACACATCAACAACTCCAAAACCAACAAATAACAACTATTGAACCAAAATCAACAACTAGCTGGACAAGAGCGTCACTGCAGAACTCTCATTAAAACTTCAGTACAAGAAAACACCAACTGTAGAACCAGCAACAAAAGAAAAGAACACATAATGCTACTGCAGGACTAATTAACTTACTTCTGGGGTAACGCAAAACAGCAACTGCAGTACCTATACAATCGCCAGCTGCAGACACTGCAACCAAAGATACACAAATTGCTGAACAAGAGCGGCAATTGCAGAACCACATAAAAACTGTCCAGTACACAATCGCGCCCAACTGCAGAACCAGCAACAAAAGAAGAAGCACATATCAAATGCTAGTGCAGGACTATTAACTACTACTGCGGTACCCACAACAGCATCTGCAGTACCAATTACGTCCACTGCTGAACAAACTACAGAACTGCTGGAACAAGAGCTGCAACTGCAGGACTCACAAGCAAAAACTGCAGGACAAATAACACAACTTCTGACCAATAACTCAACTGCTATATAAAAGTGCTACAAGGAAGAACCTCGAACACTGCAGGAGCAATGACTCACAGTTGAACCACATAATATTGGCAGGACCTACGACTCTACTGCGAAGACTATTAAGTAAAAGTGCGGGACCCACGTCAACAACTGCAGCACTTACTACACCAACTGCACACGACCAACAACACAAGAAGGACATACACTTCTACTCACAAGGACCATTAACTACAGGACGCGTGGAACCAACAGCAACTGCAGTATCACAACATACACTGAGGACCAACATGACGATTTCTGAACAAAACCACTTAATGGCTGGAACAAGAGCTACAACTACAGGACCAACAAACGCTCGAACTGCTATAATAAGAACCCATCCGCAGGACATAACTGCGCAGAGACAAAAACCAATTGCAGGAGCAATAACCAATCTATTGAACATCAGAACAATTGCGGAACAAAAAGTACAACTTGCAGTAATCAAAACAACTGCAGCACCTATACCACACCAACCACGAGCACCAAAAACGAAAGGAAGGACCTAGCACTGCTACAGCAGGACCATTAACTAATAACAGGGGATTCCACAGCAACTGAAGGACTGCACAACAAAAACTGAAGGACCAACCATGTCAACTTCTGAACGCACAACTATAAATACTGGAACAAGAGCTACAAACTGCAGGAACATCAACGCCTGCCAATGCTAAAAATGAGAACTGTAGTGACCAAACACAATTGCAAGACATGCACTAACTACTAGCGGGACTCACAACAGCAGATGCAGTGAACGATCACGACCAATTGTAGGAAGCAACATACAACACATGACTGACTTCCACAGCAAAGACACCAAGAACCAATCACGCACAACTGCCAAGAACCAACAACAAAAGAAGGAGCTATCATGCTACAGCAGGACTATTACTTACTACTAACAGGCATTCTCGTACCATTCGCCCACTGTAGGACTACAACAAAACTGTTGGAAAAGGGCTAAACAACTGCAGGACCCGGAACCAACTGCTCGACAACTTCTGAACCACAACTCACAAATTGTGTTACAAGAGCTACAGACTGCAGGAACCTCAACAACTGCAATAACACCAACGACAACTGTTGAACCAAAAACTAATTGCAGGACCTGCCACTCTACTCAGAGACTATTAAGTGAAGTGCTGGACAGACAACAACACTGCACACATCCAACGCCAATTGCAACAACACCAACACAAAAGAAGGACATACAACTTCTACTGAGGACTGCATGAACCACACGGGGGGAACCACAAGCCACTGAAAGTCTCACAACAAAAACTGTAGGAGCAACAATGACAACTTCTGGTACAGACAACTATTATCGCTTTGAGCAAGAGCTGTACCCACAGGACGCACATTACGGCCACTGCTATAATAAAACCCCATCCGCAGACAAACTGCTGCACGGGCAAACAACACAACTGCAGGAGCAATAACAGCATTATATTGCAGCATAAGAACAATTGCAGCAACAAAAAACTGCAGTACCACAACAACTGCAGCAGCCTATACCAATAACAACAAATTACAGTAACAACAAAGAAGGAACCAGCAACTGCTGCAGCAGACCATTAACTTAATAACAGGGGATCCACAACAACGAAGGACTCACAACAAACAAACTGAAGGACCCAACAACGTCAACTTCTGAAACGCACAACTACAATTGCTGGAACAAGAGCTAACAACTGCAGGAACATCAACTGCAAGATAAAAAATGAGAACTGTTGAACGCAAAAACAATTGCAAGACCTGCCACTACTACTTGCGGGTACTCACAGAGACAGCAGATGCAGTACTACCAACGCCAACTGTGGAACCAACCAGCCAACAATGCCAGAAACTCACAGCAAAAAACTGCAGAACCAATAGCGCCAACTGCAGAACCAGCAACCAAGAAGGACCTATCAATGCGGTGCAGAACTATTAACTACTACTGCGGTACCACAACATCAATTGCAGTACCAATTACACCCAACTGTTGAACAAACAACAACAAACTGCTGCGAACAAGAGCTACAACTGCAGGACCCCGCAACCAAAAAACTGCAGGACATTAACGACAACTTCTGAAACAATAACAACAATTAATAGAGACAAGAGTTTAAAACTGCAGGAACATCATTAATTCCAAGGGAACCCAAACAATGAACACTGAAGGACTCACAACAACAACTGAAGGACCCAAAACGTCCAACTGCTGAACTCTGACAACTACAATTGCTGGAACAAGACTAAACTGCAGGACAACTGCAATGACAAAAAGGCAGACAATCAATGCTACTGAACGAAAACTATTGCAGGAGTACCTCACTACAACTACTGGAACTCACAACGCCAGCTGCAAGTCGAACAAACGCCAATTGTGGAACAAGAGCGACAAATGCAGAACTCACAGCAAAAAACTGCAGAACCAACGCGCCAGACTGCAGAACCAGCAACCAAAAGAAGGGACCTATCAATGCTGGTGTGCAGGACTATTAACTACTACGCGGTACACCACAACATCCATTGCAAGTACCATTACGCCCCAACTGTTAACAAACGCACACACTGCTGGAACAAGGAGCTACAACTGCAGGACCCGGAACAAAAACTGCAGGACAAATAACGACAACTTCTGAACCAATAACCTCAATTGCTGTTACAAGTGCTACAGCCGCAGGAACCTCAACAGCTGCAGGACCAACGACAACTGTTGAACCAAAAATAATTGCAGGACCTACCACTTCTACTGCAAGACTATTAAGTAGAAGTGCTGGACCCACAACAACAACTGCAGCACCTACAACACCAACTGCACGACCAACAACAAAAGAAGCACATACTCACTGCTACTGCAGGGACCATTAACTACTTCTGGGTATAACCACAGCAATCTGCAGTCTCACAACAAAAACTGTAGGACCAACAATGACAACTTCTGAACAAACAACTATAATCGCTGGAGCAAGAGCTACAACTACAGGACCAACAACGCCAACTGCTATAATAAAAAACCCATCCGCAGGACAAACTGCTGCAGGGCCAAAAACCACAAATGCAGGAGCAATAACACCAATTATTGAACCATCAAGAACAATTGCAGGAACAAAAGGTACAACTGCAGTACTCACAACAACTGCAGCACCAATACCAACACCAACAACTGCAGAACCAACAACAAAAGAAGGAACCCAGCAACTGCACAGCAGACCCATAAACTAAGTAACAGGGGATCCACAACAACTGAGGACTCAACACAAAAACTGAAGGACCAACCACGTCAACTTCTGAAACGCACAACTACAATGCTGGAACAAGAGCTACAAACTGCAGAGAACATCAACAACACTGCAATATAACAAAAATGAGAGGACTGTTGAACCAAAAACAATTGCAAGACCTGCCACTACTACTGCTGCGACTCACAAAACAGGCAGATGCTATAACGACCAATGCCAACGTGAACCAACAGCAACAAATGCGCAGAACTCACAGCAAAAAATGCAGAACCAATAGCGCCAACTGCACGACCGCAACAAAAGAAGAACCCTATCAATGCTGGGCAGGACTATCTAACTACTACTGTACCCACAACATCAATTTGCAGTACAATTACACCAACTGCTTGAACAAACAACAACCACTGCTGGAACAAGAGCTACAACTGCAGGACCCGCAACAAAAAACTGCCAGGACCATTAACGACAACTTCTGAATACAATAACAAACCAATTAATAGAACAAGAGCTAAAACTGCAGGAACATCAACAACTCCAAAACCAACAATGACAACTATGAACCAAAAACAACAACTGCTGGAACCAAGAGCGTCAACTGCAGAACTCTCATTAAAAACTGCAGTACAAGAAAACACCAACTGTAGGAACCAGCAACAAAAGAAGCACACATCAATGCTACTGCAGGACTATTAACTACCTCTGGTACCCACACCAGCAAACTGCAGTACCAACAACACCAGCTCAGAACCAACAAAAGACAATTTGCTGGAACAAGAGCTGCAAATGCAAGGACTCACAACAAAAAACGCAGAAACCAATCGCCGCCAACTGCCAGGAACCAGCAACAAAGAAGCGACCTATCAATGCTGATGCAGGACTGATTAAACTACTACTGCGGTACCCACAACAGCAATTAGAGTACCAATTACACCCACTGGTTGAACAAACCAACAACCAACTGCTGACACAAAAGCCATACAAACTGCAGGACCCGGAACAAAACTTGCAGGACACAATAACGACAACTTCTGAACAATAAACGTCAAATTGCTGTAACAAAGTGCTACAACCGCAGGAACCTTCAACAACTTCGAAACCAACAATGACAAACTGTTGAACCAAAAACAAACAAACTATTGGAACTAGAGCGTCAACTGCAGAACTCTCATTCAAAACTGCAGTACAAGAACCACCAACTGTAGAACCAGCAACAAAAGAAGCACACATCAATGCTACTGCAGGACTATTTACTACTTCTGGGGTACCCACAACAGCAACTGCCAGTACCAACAATGCCAGGCTGCAGAACCAACAAAGACAAATTGCTGGAACCAAGAGCTGCAAATGCAGGGACTCCACAGCAAAAACTGCAGAAACCAATCGCGCCAACGCAGAACCAGCAACAAAAAGAAGGACCCTATCAATGCTGGTGCAGCGACTATTACCTTACTACTGCGGGTACCCACAACAGCATTGTGCAGTGTACCAATTACGCCCACTGTTGAACAAAACAACAACAACTGCATGAACAAGAGCTAACAACTGCAGGACCCGAACAAAAACTGCCAGGACAAATAACGACAACTCTGAGACCAATAAACCTCAATTGCTGTAAAAAGTGCTACAACCGAAGGAAACGCTCAAACAACTGCAGGAGACCCAATGACCAACAGTGAACCAAAAATAATGCAGGCGACCTACGGACTTCTACTGCAAGACTATTAAGTAAAAGTGCTGGACCCACAACAACAACTGCAGCACCTACAACACCAACTGCACGACCAACAACAAAAGAAGACATACCACTTCTTACTGCAGGGACCATTTAACTACTACGGGAGGAAACCACAGCAACTGAAAGTCTCACAACAAAAACTGTAGGACCAAACAATGACAACTTTGATACAACAACTATAAATGCTGGAACAAGAGCTACAACTACAAAGAACAAACAACGGCCAACTGCTATAATAATAAACCCCATCCGCAGGACAAACTGCTGCAGGGCCAAAAACCACAAAGGCAGGAGCCAATAACACCCAATTATTGAACCATCAAGAAAAAAATGCAGGAACAAAAAGTACAACTGCAGTACTCAAAAACAACTGCATGCAGCGCAATACCTAAACACCAACAACTGCAGAACACAAAAACAAGTGAAGAGACCCAGCACGTGGCTAGCGAGCAGGAGACCATTAAAAGCTAATAGACGGGGGATCCACAACAACGTGAAGGGACTGAGGCAACGAAAAACTTGAGGGGAGGCGACGGGCAGACCAGTTCAACTTGGGCTGAACGCACAGAAGGCGTGAGGCGAATTACTGGAGGACTGAGAGCGACAAATACTGCAGGATAACGGATGCAAGCGATCGTGCAGATGCCAAAAATGAGAACTGCTTGTGAAGCCAGAAGAGACATTGCAAGAGCCTGGTGTGCCCACTTACTACTGCGGACTCTCAGATCAGCAGATGCAGTAGGAATCTGTACCAACGCCAAGCGTGTGGATAGCTATACAGACAACAAAGTGCAGTATCTCACAGCTATGATATATTAAACTGCAGGATTACGGCCATCACGCCAATGCATAGATGGGACCAAGAAGCAAAAGCTAGATAGGGAGACTCTTATCAGATGCTCGGTTCGCAGGACTATTAACTACTACTGCGTTTGTAACGGTGAACCGGAGGCATTGGATTGCTAGTAGAACGCGAGTTTTTACTCCGACTGGTGGTGTATTACAAAACAAAACAACTCTTATAGGGAACGAATGAGGCTACAACTTTGTCAGGACCCGTGAACAAAACTTAGGCAGGACAAATAACGACAACTTCTGAAACAATATACCTCAATTGCTGTTGACAAGTTGCTACAGCCGTCAAGAAGGCGAAACCTCAACGAAGTCCTGTGCAGGACCGAATTAATCTAAATAACTTGAGTAACTTCATAGTAATGTGGGCAGGAAGCCTAGACCCAAGCTTCTTATCTGCAGAATCAGATCTATTCTTAATGGTAGGAAGTGGCTTGGTACCCAGGCAGAACCAACAATTATCTGCTTAGCAACTCTTACAGAGCGATCATTAATCGTGCTTGACGAACCAACTAAACAAAGAATGGCTGACATAGCGCAGCTTTCTATATCTGTACGGACAATTTTATGAACTGAGCTATGCGGGGGCAACCACAGGCTCAGACTGAATCAGCTCGGAGCATCAAAAACATTGAGGGACCTGGAACAATGTAGCGCACAACTTGGTCTGAACAATACAACGTGTACTTAGATCGCTGTTGGAAAGCATTAGCATACAAGGCTACAGGGACCGAAATCATAACTGTTTCCAACTGCTATAATTAAAACCCCATGGCCGGGACTCTATGGAACTGCCTGGCAGGGCCAAAAACCACAAATTTGCAAGGTGAGCCGCAATAACATGCGCAACTTATGAGATCACATTTCAAGGAGACAGAATTTGCGACGGACAACAAAAAGAGTAACACTGACAGTACTAACAAAACAACTGCAGCACCATACCAACACAACCAAATTGAAGACCAACAACAACTAAGACCAAAGCACTGCTACAAGAGGAGCCATTAAACTAATAACAGGGGATCCACAACAACTGAAGGACTCACAACAAAAACTGAAGGACCAACCAACTTGTGTCAACTTCTGGATAAGCGGGCACAAAGCTTACATATCTACTGAGAATCGTGGAGATGCATACATACTTGGCTATTAATATGAGTGAATCATCAATCGAATTTGCAATAGACATTAAAATATTGGGAGAAACTGTTGAACTCTAACAGGTATGCATAGCTAACCTGCTGCAAGGACTTCTTGCCTGGTAATGCTGTATATACTTGCTGGCAGGCTTGCACATGACATTGCCGTTGCTGTGCGTTACAAGACCAACAATAGGCCAACTAGCTAGACAACAGACGGACGTGCAATGGTCATTATGCAGAGAACTATACATATGCAAAAACTGTCAGTAATGTGTTTGAAATTATAACATAAATAATTAAGGTTCGGTATTTTCCTCTCTATGAATGGCGTCTAGAGTATTTCTTCATGAGCAAGGGGCGTGCCTAACGTGACAGAACCTATGCAACTAAAAGATGATTGATTCTATCAATGCTGGGTGGGGCAGACTATTAACTTACTACGCGGTTTACCCACAACATCAATTGCGTTAAGTACCAAATGTAAATCCAGACTGGATTGAACAAAACAACAACAAACTGCTGACAAGACCCGCTACAACTGCAGACCCGCAACAAAAACTGCAGACCGATTTAGAACGACAACTTTCTTAAACAATAACAACAATTAATAGAACAAGAGTTAAAACTGCAGGAACATTAATTTAATTCCAGGGATCCACAAAACTGAAGGACTCACACAAAACTGAAGACCAACAACGTCAACTTTCTGAACGCACAACTAACAATTGCTGGAACAAGAACTAAAACTGCAGGAAACAACGGCCAAGACAAAAGAGAAACTGTGAACGGAAAAACAATTGCAGGACCTGCCACTTACTATTGCGGACTCACAACAGCAGATGCAGTACGACCAACGCCAACTGTGGAACCAAACAGCCAACAAAGCGAGAACTCCAGCAAGGTAACTAGCAGATCACCTGTGCTGTGAATAGCCGCCAACTGGCGAGATACCAGCAACAAAAGGAAGGACCTATTTTCAGATGCCTGTGTTGCAGGGGTACTATTATAACTACTGACTGCCGGGGTCCCACTATCTTCAATGCGGGCAAGTGAGTATCCAAGAATTAATCATCAACTGTTGAGAGCAAACAACAAAACAACTGCGCTTGGAGACAACGAGCCGGTACACTGCAGGACCCGCAACAAAAACTTGCAGGTGACCATTAACGACAAACTTCTGAAACAATAACAACAATTATAGACAAGAGCTAAAAACTGCAGAACATCAAAACAACTCCAAAACCAACAATTGACAACTATTGAACCAAAAAAACAACAACTGTGCTGCGAAGGCAAGAGCAGTTCAAGCTGCAGAACTTCTCATTAAAAACTTGCTGAGGCTACAAGGAAATCACCAACTGTAGAACCAGCTAACAAACAAGAAGCACACATCAATGCTACTGCAGGAATATTAACTACATTCTGGGGTAGCCCACAAACAGCAACTGCAGTACCAACAACGCCTATGTGCGTATATTGAGGACCAACAAAGGGACAAGGTGTGCGGAACCAAAGAGCATAGCAACATGCAGGGACTACTATCAAGCACAAAACTGCCAGAAAGGCGGCAATCGCGGCCAGGACTGCTCTATGAACCAGCAGACAAAAGAAGGACCTTATCAAGTGCTGCCATGGTGCAGAGACTGATTAACTACTAACTATGCCGGTGTACCTCACAAACAGCATATTAGAGTACCAATTACGTCCCACTGTATGCCGAAACAAACAAAACAACACTGGCTTTGGGAACAAAAGCTACAACTGCGGAGTGCACGGCCTGGAACAAAGACTGTCTAGTACATAATAGGACGATTCATACTTCTGAACCAATAACGTCAATTGCCTGTAACAATGCTACAACCGCAGGAACCTCAACAACTGCGAAACCAAACAATGACAACTTTGTTGAACCAAAAGCGTCCAACTGCAGAACTCTTCATTCGAAAACTGGGCAGTTAGCAAGATTCCAACGCAACAGTTGTAGAACCAAAGCAACAAAAGAGCACAAACATTCCACATGCATATCTGCAGACTAATAGTTACTACTCTCCCTGCGGTACTTCCATCTCAACAGCAACATGATACCTGGATACAACAATACGCCAGCTGCAGAAACGCAACAAAGCAATTGCTGGATTAACAAGAGCTGCAACAGCAGGGACTCACATCAAAAACTGACAGGAACCAATCGCGGCGCCACTGCCAGAACCTATCAACAAAGTAGGACCTATTCAGTATTGCTGGGGTGCAGGACTATTAACTACTCCTACTGCGCGTACCCACAACAGCATTTGGCAGATAAGGGTTATACCCCAATAGAAATTACCCCGGGGGGGCCCACTTTGGCCTTTGGAAACAAAAACAACAATCTTGGAACAAGAGCTACAACTGCAGGACCCGGAACAAAAACTGACGGCAAAATAACGACAACTTCTTAGAGCCAATAACATACCTAATTGGCTCATGTTAAAAAGTTGCTACAAACCAGAAGGAAACCTCAAACAACTGCAGGACCAATGACACAGAGACTTGAAACGGCAAAAATAAGTTTGCTTAAGCGACACTACTGACTTCTACTGCAAAGTACTTTTTTAAGTAAAAGTGCTAGGACCCACACAACACACTGCAGCACCTACAACACCAACTGCACGACCAACAACAAAGAAAGGACATACCACTGTCTACTGCGAGGAACCCATTAACTACGCTATGGGGGGAACCACAGCAACTGAAAGTCTCACAACAAAAACTGTAGGACCAACAATGACAACTTCTGAACAAACAACTATAATGGCTGGAACAAGAGCTACAACTGCAGGATCAACAACAACTACAGGACCAACAACGCCAACTGCTATAATAAAAACCCCATCCGCAGGACAAACTGCTGCAGGGCCAAAAACCACAAATGCAGGAGCAATAACACCAATTATTGAACCATCAAGAAAAATTGCAGGAACAAAAGGTACAACTGCAGTACTCAAAACAACTGCAGCACCAATACCAACACCAACAACTGCAGAACCAAAAACAAAAGAAGGACCCAGCACTGCTACAGCAGGACCATTAACTAATAACAGGGGATCCACAACAACTGAAGGACTGACAACAAAAACTGAAGGACCAACCATGTCAACTTCTGAACGCACAACTACAATTACTGGAACAAGAGCTACAACTGCAGGAACATCAACGACTGCAATGCCAAAAATGAGAACTGTTGAACCAAAAACAATTGCAAGACCTTGCCAGCATTGACTATGACGGAGAAACTCACAAACCAAGCCAGATGCAGTACGAACCAACGAACCACTCTTTGGATAGCAAACAACAACAAATGCAGGGACTCACAGCAAAAACTGCAGAACCAATCACTGCCAAACTGCAATGAGAACCAGCGGAACAAAAGTGAAGGACCTATCAATGCTGGTGGCAGGCAACTATTAAACCTACTACTGCGGTACCCATCAGACAAGGCATTTGCCAGTACCCATTACCCCATCTTGTGGTCGAACACAACCAACAACAACTGCTGGAACAAGAGCTTTACAACTGAGGACCCGGAACAAAAACTGCAGGACCAAATAACGACAACTTCTTGAACAAATAACCTCCAATTGCTGTAAAAAGTGCTACAACCGAGAAGGGAACCTTCAACAATCTGCAGGCACCAATGACAAACAGTTGAAACCAAAAATTAATTGCAGGACCTACGACTTCTACTGCAAGACTATTAAGAAAGAGTCGGGACCCACAAGAGAACAACGGCACCGCACCTACAACACCAAA
>OLKM01005358.1:0-15000 GCA_900291075.1 Melanogrammus aeglefinus | reverse complement strand
TGAGGGAAGCTTGTTTGACAGTGTTGTAACTGAATAAACACTGTTTAAATTAAAAAGGATATAACTTTGTAACACGAGTGTGAACGCTAAAGTTGTACACATGAATTGTGTTATTGAAAAGTGTTATTTATTCCAAACGGTTTACCTCGAGTTCCATTTTGGAAAAAAAGAATCCTTTGGCCTCCGACACATGCGCAGCAGGTGATATCAGTTGGCCGTGAAGTTCGGCAGACATGCGAGTTGCAGGTGAGTTTCGAAAATACTGAAATTTATTTTGAAAGACATTATCCATTTATCATTTGCATGCTAAACTGTTGAATTTCAAGCTACATGCCGTATTCTCATGGATAGTTATTTTCACTCTATGGGGCTAATTTACAAATCCTTGTGTATTTTGGTTAGTCAAACTACTCACTCTTCCCCATCCTTGTACTGGTGTATTCATGCACAAGATCATAGATGGCAGGAAATCTTTGTTTCAGGGGTTGACAGACTAAACATGCTCCAAGATCAGAAAAGGGGCTCTGTTAAGATGAATATCATTTTTTTGTTGTGCCTTTTTTCCAGCTGCTGTGAAGAGATTTAATTCCAAGGCTACCGATACAGAAATCAAAGCAGCCATGAGATTACACCTGAAACATGCACCTGAAAGGTGCAAGTAGAAAACTTTAATTTGAAAATATTGAAAGTCATAGATGTCATTGCACCTTAAAAGGTTAAAACGATTTATGGAAAGCAAAAGGCACCCTGGAGAAAAGCTGTTTCTGTAACAGCACAGAAAAAAGAATGCAGGAAGGTTGAACGCATCTGGCGTAAAACAGAACTTCATATTCCCCATGATATCTATAAAGAGAGACTCCGTGCCTACAATGGGCTCTATGCACAACTCCACTACTTCCTGGACTTAGTGCTGCTCCTTTATTTCCTGTCTTACATTATTGGACAAACTGATTAATCCAGGTGTGTCTGACCATTGGGACTACTCAGACACACCTGGATTAATCAGTTTGTCCAGTAATGTAAGACAGGAAATGAAGGAGCAGCACTAAGTCCAGGAAGTAGTGGAGTTGTGCATAGAGCCCACTTAGACTTAAAGTGCTAGGGAAACCTTTTTCCCCAATATCATTAAAACTAATAATGCAAAAACCATATTTGCAACTGTTGACACAACCCCGCCCCCCCCCCCCCCCCCCCCCAACACAAATTCCACCTGATCTCCATTCCACAGAGAAATGCAATGAGTTTGAAGCTTTTTATAATGACAAAATTGAAGGCATCAGACGTGCCATCAATATCTTCACTTCAAACAAATATGGACTACCACCCTGCAAAAGTAACGGCGTGCTTTAATGTTATAGACTCTAAAACTGTGGAAACTGACACAACTAAAGCCATCCACCTGTTGCCTTGATATTTTACCTACCAACCTCTTTAAGAATGTTTGACTGCCTAGCAATAGACATATCACAGATAGTTATCAACTCTCAAGTCACGACTTGACTCAGGGACAGGGACTCAGAAGCAAAACTCAAAAGACAGCAGTATGTTTAAACCAAAAACGCTTTACTAGAAAATGGTAATAAAAAAACGCTCTCATGGAGGATACAAAACTATAACAAAAGGTGCTCGCTAAGGAGGATACAAAACACAATTAAATGCAGTAGTATCTGCAAGTATCTGGGCACATAAACTAACTAATACTGAGGCTTGACAATACCCATGGGACACAAGATGAACTGACATTAGACAAAGGGAAACAAGGGATATTTATACATGACGGAGGGGAACACAGGTGAGACGAATCAGGGACCGGGGAGGCAATCACAGTGAAGGAAGTCAAGTGCCTGAAACAAGAGGGAAAAGGGAACTCCAAAATAAAACAGGAAGTGAACGACAAGACAGGAGTGATTTTAACTTGACATAAAAATGCTCAACAGAATTAGCAAACTTTGCGTGACATGACAGTACCCCCCCTTTCTAAGGACGGCTCCTGACAGCCCAGGCACCTGAGGATATTGCCTGTCAAAGTCCTCTATAAAGGACCGATCCACCACGAAACTGGATGGGATCCAAGACCTCTCCTCTGGGCCATAACCCTCCCAATCCACCAGGAACTGCCTCCCTCGTCCTCTCTTACGGACAGCCAAAAGCCTTTTGACAGTGTATGTTGGGCCGCCATCCACAATCCGGTGGGGTGGTGGGGGCTTGGAGGCAGGAACCAAGGTGCTCTCGGTGAGTGGTTTGACCTTGCTGACATGGAGTGCAGGATGTACTTTCAGAGACCTGGGGAGTTTTAACCTCAGACACAGGATTAACCACATTGGACACTGGGAATAGACCATAAACTTGGGAGCTAGCTTACGTGACATGACATGGAGAGATAAGTCCTTGATGGCCAGCCAGACTTTCTGACCTGGCCTGTAGCATGGAGCAGGCTGACGTTGCCGATCTGCAACACTCTTCATCCTTGTGGCGCTACGCAGCAGGACCCTGCAAGCCGCAGCCCAAACGCGGTGGCAGTGACGGTCCATGGCATGGGCAGAGGGGACCGTGACCTCACTCTCTCTTGAAACAATGGAGGCTGATATTCATAAGCACACTGAAAAGGTGAGAGACCTGTAGCAGAGGTAGGAAGTGTGTTGTGGGCATATTCTACCCATGTGAGGTGCTTACTCCAGGAGGCCTGGTTCAGGGAGGCTAAGCAGTGGAGGCAGGTCTCCAGCTCCTGGTTAAACCTCTCAGTCTGACCATTAGACTGAGGATGATAACCGGAAGTGAGACCGAAGGTGGCACCTAGGAGATGGCAGAACTCCTTCCAAAACTTGTAAATAAACTGCGATCCATGATCCGAGATAATGTCTCTGGGGAACCCATGGAGCCTGAAAACATGGTTCATGATAACGTCTGCTGTTTCTTTGGCTGAGGGGTGCTTGGTTAGAGCCATGAAATCAGCCATTTTAGAAAACCTGTGTACCACCGTCAGCACAGTGGTGTTACCTTCCGAGTAGGGAAGACCGGTGATGAAGTCGATGGAGATATCTGACCAGGGCCGGTGTGGGACAGGGAGAGGCTGAAGCAGTCCCATCAGTACTCTGGAAGAGAATTTGTTTTGTGCACAGATCGGACAAACCACTATATACTCCTTGACTGCTCTTTCAATGGCCGACCACCAGAACCTCTGCTTGATGAAAAACAGTTCTTCTTACCCCTGGATGACAGGTGAGGACCGATGTGTGAGCCCAGTGGATAACCTGTGGACGGAGGGACACTGGGACAAACAACCGGTCTTGAGGACAACCACTAGGTGCCGGGCTCACTCCAATAGCACTCTTCACTTCTGATTCCATTTGCCATGTAACCCCTCCCAAGGGCGTCAGTTTGTTTTTAGAAGTGGTGGGGACAATAACCATAAGCTTGAGTGTGGTTTGAAAAGTGGTGGGTACACTTATGTAAGCTATTCATCCATTCAACGCTGCATTACAATATGCTCTGCAGTGTATTGTCAGGTGTTGAAAAACCAGTTTGTGTTTTGGCTTGTTTTGCAAAACGACGTTGGAAACACCAGGGTATTGGCTCGGGATATGTAATACTAATACACACAGGACAAAGAAAAGTGTTGGCAATTTAACACTTATCTTGACATCAACAAAGTTACCACGAACAATCAATGGCAGACTGTAAAGGGGGTAGGCTACGAAATGAAACGAGTACTACTGAGCCATCACACCCCGTCCTGACATACAGCGATGCGACAGCGACGCGAGCGAGCGAGCGAGGAAAAGTGATTAGAATGTGTACTTTTCAATGAGCCTGTCCTGACGTGCTGCGAGCAACGTCGCGCCGTCCAGCGATGTCGCTCAACCCTGAATTTATCGCTCGCGTTGTCTCTATCTGGACGACATTTTGCGGCGGTGTCCCGCCCCTAAACACTTCTTATTGGTTGATAAGTAGTACACGCGCTGCTTCCTGTTTGAATGTGTTTACATCCCTCGATGATGATTTGATTGGTTTGGATTCTTAACCAATTAAAATACACTCGCGACAAAATCGTCACGCTGCATATCAGGACACCCTCGCGCGGAGTTTTCGTCGCCGGTTTCGCTCACTCGCTGCTGTATGTCAGGACGAGGTGCAAGGCTGCCTTCCCAACTGCCAAGTGTAGTAGGCCTGCTGCTGGAATGATTAACCACAGGTGCTCTCGCGCGGCGCGGCACTGAATGAGAGATACTGATGATCAGAATCCCCGGCCCCTTCATTTGCTCCACTCACAGCCGCTGTTGGTGGCATGCTGTGAGGATGTCTTCGTGCGCGCCTATCGCATGATTTAGACTCAACGATTTCGGTTGAGTATGTGGTTTTTTTGGGGGGGTTTTTTCGGTTGCATTTTTAAAAGTGGGGGGGACAAAATTCGTATTTTAAATAGTGGGGGGGACATGTCCCCCCCGTCCCCCCCGTAATCGACGCCTATGACCCCTCCTACCACACTGTTAAGTGGTAGGATATGTTCAGGTTCCTTGGCAGCAGGCTCAGGGTCATACAGACGGGACAAAGCATCAGGATTGGTATTTTGAGACCAAGGTCTGTAAGAAAGTGAGAAGTTAAACCGATTGTAAAAGAGGGACCACCTGGCCTGGCGAGAGTTAAGTCTCTTGGCATTCTTTAAGTACTCAAGGTTTTTATGGTCCGTCTAGACCAAAAAAGGCTGCTCCGCCCCCTCCAACCAGCTTTGCAACTTTGACTGCTAAAAGTTCCTTGTTGCCTATATCGTAGTTCTTCTCAACTGGAGTCAATTTACGTGAGAAGAAGGCACAAGGGTGGAGTTTGTTGTCCTTGGCCGACTTCTGTGAAGGAATGGCTCCAATGCCGACATTTGTGGCATCCACCTCCACCACAAACTGCCGTTGCGGGTCCGGAACCATGAGTATGGGAGCTGCGGTGAACTTTTCCTTCAGTTGTTGGAAGGCTCGCTCCACCTGAGGATTCCACTCAAACGGAACCTTGGAAGAGGTGAGAGCATGCAAAGGGGACGGAATGGCACCGAAATCTCTGACAAACATCTGGTAAAAGTTAGCAAACCCTAAGAACTGTTGCGGCTTTTTGCAGCCGGCTGGAGTAGGCCAATTGACGACAGCACTGACCTTGCTAGGGTCCATCTGGACCTTGTTCTGAGATGATGAACCCTAGGAATGAGGTAGTGTTCACATGAAATTCGCACTTCTCAGCTTTCACAAACAATTGATTTTCCAGAAGCTTCTGGAAGACCTGTCGGACGTGCTGGACATGAGCCTTTTCATCAGGAGAGAATATTAAAATGTCATCCAGATATACAAACACAAATCTGTTTAAATAATCTCTAGGGAGGGAAAAGGGAACTACAAAATAAAACAGGAAGTGAACGACAAGACATGAGTGATTTTAACTTGACATGAAAATTCTCAACAGAATTAGCAAACTTTGCGCGACATGACACTCTCTCCAGTCAGGCAATTTCCCAAAAGCTTTGAAAACTGTAGTTATTAAACCCCTTTTAAAAAAGCGGAGTCTAGATGCCTCTATTATTAACAACTACAGACCAATATCAAATGTCATAAGCAAAATCATTGAGAAAGTTGTCCTCCAGCAACTTAACACTTCCTGGCATCAACTGGTTAGTATGACACCTTCCAATCAGGATTTTGACCCCTGCACAGCACTGAGACTGTCCTTATTAAAGAGTAATGAATTTTCTTTATTCCATTTGCCCGGGTAGTATTATTCAATTTTTTGGAAGTTAACTGCTCCTGCATACTTCCTGAAACAGTTATAAAATATAATATAATAGAGGCGCCAGCAAACCCCCTCTTGATACTACTGTTTTAAATTTTTTTGCTTCTCTATTATATTATTAACGGTAGCAGGTAATCGACTTGTATGGACTTCCTGGAAACATGGACCTACCAATAAGGCATGGACTTGGAAAACAGTCTTTTTTTAAAATAAACTCCTGGTACGATAACTAAGTTGTTGATGCTTCATTTTATGTGTAGGGATCCTTATCATGCTACTGCTGAGGTTTGGTGCTATTTTGAACAATATTAGTGGTTAAAAAATGACAGATTTAGAAGCGTTCGCGGTGCCCCTAAACCATAACATTGAAGCAAAATATTCCGCCGGGCAAACTCTATACTCGATTTTCAATGAAAAAAGTATCTGAAGGGTTTATTTGATGGGTATACATGCCAAAACAAAGTCACCTCCCAAGTGTCTTTCCTCTTTTTTCCGCTGTCTTAGCGGTGTTAGTTGTTGGTGTCCGGGGAATGGGACATTTAGGGGCCGTTGATGAAGACATTTCTATTAATTTGTTGTCCGCCGTATTAGTGCAAAACTGCTAGGCTCATGAACGCTCACGCAGGGACGCACCAACGTTGTTGCCAAGGTGACCGGACGGTCCCACAGCAAATATGAGCAGATATTCTCAGCGCACTTCACCTACATATAGCTGACTGGCTATTATAACATTTTTGTCAAATATTACAGCAAAAAATTTACCCACCCTAGCTTTAAGATAACACAAGTTGAGACAAGATAAGACGGGCAATTATAACTTAATCACTGGAGAGGTAAGCTGAGGAATGCACTGGCACTGCGGAGGCCAATGTTCGGTTGCAGTAAGACCTGCTTCTTCTTGCCTGCCAATGGATTTATTTGTCAGGACATTCGGCAGATCATCATGGGATGAAGGCACACATTAAAAAGAAATAAAGGACATTACTTATTGCCATGCAATAACGTATTATGTTATTGGCTTTGTATTAAAAGGATGCCCATTGTCATCTGGCCGGGGACTACAGCAGGATATTAGCCATGCTGGCTAAAGCTGCCCTTTTTACTGTATTTAATGCAGTTGATTAATTGGGACTGTCCACGTACAATAAAACAATAAAGTAAAGTAAATTAAAAAATCCTTAGAAAATGTAATAACTGAGCCAATAATGTAACTGAGTTATCACTTTATCTTATCTTAAATTTCTGGAGTGAAACTGTCACACTTAGCTTTTATATTGCTTCTTGCAACACATACTTAAATATCTGTTCAATTTGGATTCATATGTCACTCTTAGGATTCCGTTATAGTACTCTGTGTGTCCAACTCCGTGGCCACCCAGACGCTTCGACGGATCTACAGTTTCTGTAAAAATAAATTGGGTTAAATACGTTTTTTAACGCTCTGATCAACATGTTTAGTACGATATCATTGGTTTTATGAGTTCAGTTCTATACGTTCAGCTCTTAATATTCAGTTGTGATGAGTTGTATCACCTCTCTCTCCTTCCTCCCCCTCTCCCCCCCTCCTCCCTCCTTCTCTCCCCCTACAGATGTGATGTGGCTGTCGGCCAATGGGAACGCTGCAATCCCGCCCTGCAGAAGGCGTGTCACTTCCCGGTGTCAGGGCTGAGGGGCAGGACTTCCTACCGCTTCCGAGTGTGTGCTGTCAATCAAGCGGGCGCTGGGCGCTGGTCGAAACCCACCGCGCCCATCCTGACCTCTGACCCCCTAGAGGCCCAGCCAGGACCACCGGGTATCCACCCCACATCACACACACACACACACACACACACACCACACACACACCACACACAACACACACACACACACACACACACACACACACACACACACACACACACACACACACACACACACATACAAACACAAACACACAAAGAACACACAAAGAACACACTACGGCGACACATTAGTGCCATAAAGCACTAATGTGATAAAACATGCATTGGGGCGTATTTTATTATTTCACAGGCGTAGATATTGACTGTGAGCGCGGCAGTGGCGTAACTTTGACGTTCATATTGGTGGGGACACATTTTGGCAAAACGTCACACAATTTGGCGAAACGCCCTCGACCAAGACCCAGCATCCAACTGCTCACTAGTTTATAACCAAACCAGTTTTATCATGTATCTATGTACAGTTTAGTCAAGAGTTGAGCGGCTATCAATCGTTTTGCACTAAAAAACGTATTATATTCATACATCCTTGGCTGCTTATGTTTCACAGTAGGGCTGTCCCCGATTCGACTATTCCTGATACTATGTCAATCAGAAAAGTGCATTGGATTTGACCAACCGTCAACCCGAAAACAGTTGAAAACAGGCTTTAAGACCACCGAAAACAGAGCTTAAAATAAATAACCTCCAGGTTGAATATATTTAAAAATTCCGTTTACGAGTGAACCGGGGAGTTGGAGCGGAGCTGAAGCGCGAGCGTGCCCGAGCCTCGGCGAGCCGGTGAGAGAGAAACGACACAGAGCCGGTGACGGCTGCAGAGAATGGTGATTCGCGCGAGTAAAAAAGACAAGATGCTCGCGGTCTACGGGGGCTTAATTGTTTCCAAGGCAACCTATCTTTACTACAGCACATAGCAGAGCAGAATCAATAGGCATATGGTGCGCAATTTGCACAGCGCAAACGTACATCTGCTTTGGTTTTTTCTTTTGCAATTTCCTGTTTTGACCACTCTTCTTCTATGGCGTTTGACGTGACGTGACACATTAGCGCCACCTATTGCCCTGGCATCTATATATTTCAAATAACACATGGTGTCTGGCTTTGAGTATAACATGTAGCCTAGGCCTAGCCTATGTATTCGCCATATGCATTAACAGTCAAATATAGCCTACATTAATAACATTCAATTCTGTCAAATGTACCTGTATTCCTAATTCTATTGGGTCTGAGGTTGAACTACTTGGCTGGGGATCTTCTGTCTCCTTCTGATTAGCCTAGAAAATAATGGGCAGTGACAGAATCAATGCAATGTTTTAGAACAATTTAAAAAGCCTTTGTGCAATATATATTTACACGCATAATATATATAACACCTAATAGATAAAGCGTTGGAACACATAAAGACTGGTTACCATTAGCAACACGCCGGTAAACAAACCCCGCGAAGCCCAATCCCAACGGGAGCTCCCCGCGCTACGGCCATCCGGAGGCGCACAGAACTTTTGGCCGTTGATATTAATGTATACAATTATATTATACTATTATATATAGAAACGTTATAAGAAAGACGCTGTCACCGAGAATTGGAGCGCTGCCACCGTGTGTGGCAGCGCGAGTGAGAGGAGAGTTTGACGGAGAAGATGGCGGTTGACCTAGTTTTCAAAGTTTATAACCGTTTATACTCGGTTAATACCAGTGTATTACTCGGTGTAAAAATGTCCAACACCGCGGCAACTCTAGTACCATTGCATTTATGGCTATTACTGTTGTACTAACTTCATTAAAATCAAGGCATTGCAATTTTTTGCAAAATCGCTATAATCGTGGGTCTTTCTCAGAAACATTGTGAAAAACGTCCACCCGCAGACACATTGGCGCTTATCCAGACAAGCGTGTGCTGGCCCGCGCTTTTGTTTGCGTCATCACAAATTTATGTTTCGGCCGTGTTGTTTCGGTTATAAAAAGTATTTCGGCCGAAAACCGAAAATGCGCTTTTGGCCCATTTTCGGCCGCGAACTTTTCGGTGGCCGAAAATTCGGTGCATCCCTAATAATAAGCTACTATTAACTAGCCTAACTGTAACAGGGCCATTGTGAATCACGATGATGACCTATTGATTCTTCTTGCATATTGAAGTGCATATTTTGGCAAAGAATTGCCTTATAAGATGTAGACCTATAAGGCTGTAATGTCTGACTGTCCGGCAATCGATAACACTGCAGGACAAATAAAAGCAACAGACGTCCGCCGTTGCATGGCCGGTGGTTCAGACGAGATGTCATGTCCTGTCAGATCTTATTTTTCCAACGACGCGTCGATGTATGACTAGGGCCTTACATACAGTATGTCATTGTTCAGTGTTACAATGATATGTTTGATTACTAACTTAACTTAACCGTTGTTTGGTGAAAATATTTCCGAATGTCTTCGCTCTTCCTTTTTTCCATCGCCGACATTCTTCCTAGTTTCAGCCGCGCATTCACAGCGGGCAGCTGAGCTGTTTGATTCCGTCCGAATAATCCAGCAGAAGCTGTTTTTAACCCGCTCTCATAATTAAGCAACCAATCACCGCTAACCGAAACAGTAACCCACGTACAACCAACAGGAAGCAAAGCCAATCCAAGAAATCCATAAGGTGGGACTATAAAGACGCAACTTATTAACCCTTTCTCGTCGTCTCATTATTGGTGTGTGACAATTCAGCACATGTTGAATATTGGTTATGAGCTACGGTCCACACCGGTCCATTGTAGCGCAATTTTAGCGCCGCCCTGCTCCCGAGTCCCTATCAATAACCGGGGGCTTGGAGATACGCATTTTTTAACGGTGAGGCTGGGAGGACGAGCAACCTTAGGTGACTTCTGTTTCTCGGTTAGGCACATCTGAAATGTTGGGCTGACGCCTTTCAAATTGTTAATGATTGATTATTTTGTCACTGTTCTTATTTTGACAAACTGGCATTCAAGGAATAGAAAAGCTACGTTTTTACACGTGACAGGCTGGCGCAGGCAATGGACTCGGTTGTGGCAATGCGTGGTTTTATGTAAGCGTGGCTTTACATAACCAAAGCATTGTGGAAACAGTGTTAGTCCAGACGACAGGAGTTGCTGAAGTAAAATACCAACAGCCAAACCAACAAACCCATTCTTCCTGAGTAACACAATTGCGACAGCAGATGGAGCCACTCACCCCTTGAACGGATAATGTATACGCATGATCACTGTGGCATCTCCAGTTGCTACTTGCTATGTTTTTGGGGTTGCCTATTTTGAAGAGTTTCCGTGTTGCATGTTAGTGGGTGGTGCGTGTCCCGGTACTATACGGCTTTGTCTGCACGTGCGAGTAGGCCTATTTTGTGCGCAGAGAGATGGTTCTGAAACCACCTAAGATTACAGTCAGAAGCGGAACCACGAGGCTTTATGCTGCGTCTAAAAGCCATGCCTTGGCTTATTCATTTTCTGTTGACTTAAGTTGGACTGTTTTTGGTATACCTGGTTGTGGTGTCTGTGCCGTGGTGTGTGGTGTGTGCGGACGATTTAAGATCTTTATGGGCATAAGCGATATGTTGTCCAAACAAGTATACCGCCAAAACGTATCGTTTAATTAAGCGTTTGACATTTACAGGATGTTGCCATTCGGATCTTCCACCTGAAAACCGACGAGTGGCAACATTTAAGCGCGCATTAAGGTGGTGTAATTGTATTCATGGCTTGCCAAACAAATGCAGAGAGAGAGGTTTACAATAAGTAGTGGCAGTTAGCCCACCTGAGAGAGGCAATCCTAACAGAAATACGCAACATCTTAACACACTCAACATCTTTTCACTTAATGGTTCGCTCGATTTCACTACGTACAATGAAATTACACCGAACAATTACACAACACCCGAAGAGAGCCACTTAACCTCCACTCATGCAAATACTACAGAAAGGCGCGCGCGAAAAAAAGCGGCACGGGCTCTTGGTCAACATGCAACCTGGATACCCAGAATCGCGCGCGCGTGTAGGGCTACGACCTCTGTAGGAGTCGGCCAGCGCGACTCTATTTCGTATAATTCAATTTAGTCAACATGAATAGACCTAACCTCGTCTCGTTCTCGTACATAAAAAATCTTATAAGTGCTCAAATACATCGTCAATATAGTTGTCGTATTCCATTCCACAACACGGACTGTGATCACAGGCAGTTATACCCTCAGAGCTTCTATGAGCTGGAGGATTGGCAACGGGGTTAGACAAGCGAGAGAATCTATAGCAATACCCGAGCGGAAGAAGACGCCGAGATGGGGACGCTACGGCGCGCGCCGTTGTCCACGGACGCGGAATTAACCGCACGTGAGCACCCGGGCAGGTCTCTCAGTCGAGATGCGGATTTGGTTAACCTTTCAATGCAGAACCAACGCAGGCAATGCAATGAAGGGACGGTGTTTCGATTTTCCTGAAATTTGGTCTCTTATTTCTTGTTTTTTTAACCGTGAGTGGGACGCACGACGGATGTTGGCGGACCCGAGGGGTGACAAAAAACTATATTTTGCGCCTTCAATAAGTGACATGACCTGCCGACAATCCAGACAACGACACGGCGCCATGTTCTTTTCCCTGTTCGGCTAGACATTTACCAAACCACACTAGTCTCCTTGGGCCAGTCCGCATCAACACCTAGCCTCATTTATTTCAAAAGCAAGAGTGCGGGAGCATCCAAGAACACACGAGTGTCCACTTGCGAAATTTTATGGGGGGACAAAAAAGGATACTTGGACAAACAAAGACGGGGGCCCAATATGTACATTTATTCAGACGGTACTCTGGTGTCGTGGCAGGCGATAACTATGAAACTACGACGAGTCATCTTGTGGCCGCGGGATCACTGCCCGGGCGGATCTCCCTCCAGCAACGTATCTTGAAATGTCTTTCGTGACAATCCTGCACTTGCAAAGACATGACAGATACACACTGACCTTTGAAGAGTGACCTCCACACAGAACCTCACCTCGACTCTCCAGGATAATACACCACATCCCAGGATCCCGCCTTTCACTTTTAAACATAAAAACCACAATGACAATGACCAATACATTGGCTCACGGCGACTACATAGCCAATAATAATTAATACTCACAAAAACCTGGAAAAAACAGCACTAATATGCCAAGGAAATATTGTATTGAATATTAGTGCGTTGATTGACCACAGGTCAGATGTTTGGATTTGATTTAGTGTACACAATATTGTGGGTGAATTAGCCCCATTCAACCCTCTTCTGGGAGGGCTCCGCTGTGCTGATCACCTCTGTAAGGTCACAGGTCACACTAGTGTCATGCTTGGCAAACTGAAGTGTAACCTGGAGATTTGAATGGACGACTCATGGACTTAATGTCCAACATATTAATAAAGAGCTTGACTTCAACGAGGGCAATCCCAAGTGCACAACGTAAAGAAAGTACAATGACTCACTCTCCATACATAGGCCATATCACCTTCAAGTAGCCCTCGCGGGAAACCTTTTTTCCACCGGTCCTACTTCGCGTAGCAAGTTAGTTGTAGCAAAAGGTACAACTTAAGGGCAGCAAAATGAATGGTCTTTCTTTCAGGGCGCAATACTCACAGGCATGAATTGGGCTATATTGTATTTCTAGGTCTCCACTTGGCCTATAAAAGGCAAAAATTACTCCACGTTCTTCTCCTAACGTTTGCTTAAAGATAAGTATTTTTGGGAAAATGTATTCTACATTAATGGAACTGACCTGTAATCTTCAGTTGGTATTGCGTTAAAAGCCTTTGGTCGCATACTCGTTAGTGGGGGATTAGGAAATGCAGTCGGTAGCAAATGTCAATGACAGATATAAATCAAAACATAATGTATGTAGGCCTATGGCTCTGAAACTGGTTGTACAGAATAGCATATTGTATACGCGAATGCGTCTGTGTTGAAGAAAAGTACTTGGATCCCAAAGGGAGGTTTCTCCATGTTGGTTTGAAAAGAGGTTTGGCAGAGCCGGGTTTTTGTCACCACAAGATGTTTTGTGCATGGTTAAAGTTGACTCTCGATTACGTGTGGATTACACCCTTAGACTTGCATGCTACTAGGTTTCTGTCTCAAATCTCTCTCTCTCTGCTCATCGTCTCTGTCACAATCTGTGTGGCTTTGCAAGCGTTTCGCAGCGATTGGAAAGTTTTGAGTTGTTCCAGAGTGATTGCCGCTGGCGGTGACGTTGGTTTTAGCCCAACTTGTATGACTAGACATGAGAGGAAGATAGGTAAGAGAAGAAGAGACTGTGGACGGACTTAAATAAGCAGACTGGGTTCAGTCTTATATAAAATACCCATGCCTCTTAGTATACATCCGCAAATGCTAGACACAAAAGTGTTAAAAAAGGTCTGAAAGGATAAACTAGACAGGTGCATGCTGTTCGTAGTACACACCACAAACGCATATTACTTATAATACACCACAACAAGGCTGCTGTTCAAACTGCCCATCTCCTGTTGCTAGGTAACGGTGATTAGGCTAAGTGCGATAACAGGAGGGGCGTTTGTGTGTGGTGTGTGGTGATGTGTTGTCGCTGTGTGTGTGACTGTGTTGTGTGTGTGATGGGTTGTTGGTGGTGTTGTGTGTGTGTGTGTGTGTGGTGATGTGTGGTGTGTGGTGTGTGTGTGGCATGGTGTGTGGCGACGTGGGTTTTTTTTTTTTTTTCGCCGTGCAGAAACAGGAATTGAGGGTGAGACACTGACGTATTTCAACAAGAGAAACAGGAAGCGTTGGATGTGTGATGGGCTGTGTGGTTGGGTGGGTGTGTCGTCTGCGTGTGGAAGTGGTCAACAGAGACAAACAAAGCAACACAACTACGTCTGGAGACAAGTAAATCATACCGCATTGACGACTATTAAATCACGATGAAAACCCATACTGTTCGATTACGCACGATAAAGCATTAAGACAATAGAGAATGCTCGGATAGTTAAAGAAGAAGAAAAGTATCTGCACTATGCGATGACTCCGACAGCCCACCACTACATGCAGAACATACATACGTCTACAAACGTTTTGAGATCGGCCTCCCTGCCAAAGTAGTTTTGATGTGATAGCATCGCTCCACAGATCTTTTTAGTTTTAAACACAATTGATTATAGGGCAAATATCTTGGCTTTTTACAATGTATTTACATGTTGCCACTTTTTTACGGGGGGGGGGGGCGGGCAAAGTACTTTTAACGTTTAGTTCATATTTTATATATTAAAGTTCAGTTTCATGTGGCCTTGGGCCTTGTTTCATCACTTTCTTTACTTTTGTGATTGTCTAATAAGTTGTGCCTCTACAAGATTTACAATGATGTGTTCTCTCGACTGCCCTGGCAGAAGGAGTTTAATGTGAAGTCAGGTGTACAAGCAAGCAGACTCTATATTTGTTCATAGTTAGCGGCAGATTAAAAGCAATGTTTCGTTGAATTGTTACATGTTTATATGTTATAAATTGTTCATATAGATTGTTCCATTAT